>JBBPBX010031147.1:9715-19985 GCA_038048925.1 Garcialebias charrua | reverse complement strand
ATATAAAAAATACTGTATATATATATATATAATACATAATTCTAATAATGTGAAAGATTAAGACAAAAGCGTTGGCTATTTTTTCCATAGTAACATTTTGTTTTTGACCCAAGCCAACAGCCCAGTCCTGATTTCGGTACAATCCCAGAATGCTTTTCACCTCTACAGTAGACATTATTTCTCTGAACGGCAAGGTTTGCTTTCTTGTGAGGTTATGAACAGTTGAAAATTGTTTTACATTAATAATGAATAAAATATAGTTGAATAATGAAAACTACATATTCAAATCCCTCTTTCATGCAACTATTTATTTATTTATTACCCTTATTTAACCAGGCAAATCCCATTGAGATCACAGATCTCTATTGCAAGGGAGGCCTGTGCCTGGCAGTCTAACATGTATGTTTTGGTCTGTGGGAGGAAACAGGAGTACCTGGAGAAAACCCACGCAAGCACAACATGTAAACTCCACCCAGAAAGACCCCAGGTCCAAACGGGGATTGAACCAGAGACCTTTTTGCTGTGAGGCAACAGTGCTAACCACTGAGCCGTCGTGCTGCCGTAACTGTACACAAATATGAAAAATACAAACCAAAACTTACAGGTGTAGTATTTTATTGTGACTTCAGTAAAAAGTCTGCACAACTTCTACAATTTCTTTTACCGGTAATTGCTATTCATGTGACCAAAACATTTTAAATGATGCATGTCATCATGCATCTCTCTTGTCAGCTGTCACAACTAAAACAACTCTTAAAAAACATTGTTTATTCGTTAAACTATATATGACTGTGGATAAAAATAAACACAGATTTGACATGTCCTATAGAACACAACGATATAAATGAAGACAATGTATGAAGGCTTGTTACGGCGATGACTTTGCACACTCTGCCACATCCAGCCTCCGGCCACTGCTGCACATTTTTGCCAAATTCTGTAAGAAGCAGAAAACTACCGTAGGTTAGGTGGCTGATGCTTACGATGAAGTTCTACAAAACAAAGCTTACATTTGCAGCTCGGACGATGCTGTTTGGAGACTGGAGGGCTGCCAGATCTGTTAGGATCCTCTTCAGATCGCTGTTAGAAGGTGGTGCTGAAAGAAGAAGAAATGCAGTAAAGTAAGGTGGTTAGAACATCTCCAGGTGGCCAGGGGTTCATACGTACGTGGCTCAGGTGATGGCTGTGGCTTCAGCTTGAGGTACGAGTGTTCCAGCAGCTCTGCTATCGAAATTCTTTCTCTGGGGTTTCGAACCAAGCACCTCTGGTGAAGACAAATAGAAACATTTCAGCGTGGCGTGTCCTTATGATTACCGCCCGCCACCGAACCACTGGACAGATGTGAATGAAACTTTCAGAATACAAGTTTAAGACGATCTACAACTGATAAATATTTGGAGTCAATCCCACTCAAGCTGCAACACAAAACACAGAAACGGATACAACTCAGCCAATTTTACAGCTACAGTATTGGGCTCAAAGTTGGTGTGGTAGTAGCTGAGAGTAGCAAGACGTCTTTGCTTAAGACATTAACATATACTGTTAAGAGTTAACAATGTCAGCCTGTTAGCGAAGTTCTCTCACACCCCTGGACAGATTTAACAAAACAAAAATATACATATTGTTGAACGTACAACTGATTGACATCTGGAAACCAAATCAAGATGGCTGCCACAGCTAATCTATAAAAAAAAAATTTTTTGAAAATTTATTCATTTCATTTAAAAACATGACAATTATACATACAATGCAATAACAAAAAGTAAATTAAATAAAATGAAAGGTGGCAGAAGAAGAACTAGTCTTATGAAAACTGCCCCTTTTTACTCAATTCTAAAGTAAATCAAATTATATATATAAAAAAATTTAATTCAAAAAGAAAATAATCTAGCTAAATTAAAAACATAAAAACTCAAACATCTTAATCAAATCAGACAACAACTTAAGTAGATATATGTATTAACGATTCCCATATTCTTCCAAGAAACTCGTCTTTATCAGTCTCTTAAATGTACACAGTGATCTGGCATTCTTAACAGTATCTTCCAAACCATTCCACAATCCTATTCCCTGAATTATTGTGGATCGTTCCTTCAAACTAGTACTAAAATAAGGCTTCACAAACATCTCAATTCCTTTAAGAAAATATACACTCTCTCTTTTAACAAAATGTGTTTGAATATTGTCAGGCAACATGCCTTTATGTGCCTTATACATAAGCAACAAAATGTTATAATTAACCAAATCATAGAACTTCAAAATTTTCAGTTGATAAAACAAAGTAGTCGACGGATATCTATAGTTTTTTTTCATAATAATTTGTACGGCTCTTTTCTGTAAAATGAACAAAGGATTAGTTATAGTTTTACACGCTTTACCCCAGACTTCAATACAGTAAGCCAAATAAGGAACAACTATTGCATTATACAACATAAACAATGCTTTATCAGTGAAAAACTCTCTTACTTTATACAGAACTGCTATTGATCTGGATATTTTTGTTCTCAATTTGTTTATGTGAGGTCTCCATGTTAATTTCTCATCAATAATAACACCCAAAAATTTCACCTCACTAACTCTACAAATTTCAGTTCTGTCTACCAAAAATGGAGCGTGAATTGGCTTAAAACTACTCATAACTGCAGAAACTGGGGTAAAGTTTACGTGGTAGTAGCAGCTGAGAGTTACCCTACGTATATACTCGGGGCATTACAAGTTTATTGAGATGCATCTATGGCGAATAGATGTGGCAGCCATTTTGAATTTAAACTTTGTCATGAAGGAAAGATAGACCTTTATTTTTTAATTCCGCAGTGTTTTATGTTGTAGACATGATGGATTAAAGAGACGTCACCTCAGACTTTATAGTGAAAGAAAAAGCATCTACATTTTGATGTTTCAACTATAAAAGGAAACGTTTGTGAAAACAACAGGAGCTTGTTAGGAAAGTTTAGCAAGCCCCAACTTCTGTTATAAAACTGGCCAATAATATAATTACATTTGAACTCAGTTGACATTCAAGCCAAGAATGATGACAGTATCAGAGGCGATATCCACAATGACATCAACTCCAACTCTCTTATATACGAGTCACAAAAATAATGTCTGCTCACCTTCAGCACATCAAGTAAATCCTTCTCAGGGATATCAGGGAAGTCGATGTTATGAAAAGGATTGATGATGGCGTGCAGCTTGGCGATCTGATTTGTGATGCTTTGGAACGGAGTCTTGCCATAAGTCATGCAGTACAGGATGCATCCAAGGGACCACACGTCACCTTTGGGGCTGATCTGTGTGACAACATCCATTATTATTTTCTTTTATTAACGATATTTGTGTTGTGCCGTTAACAAAATCTCACCCCAGTACTGAGTCTGCACTTTTGAAAATGTTTAATAACGGTACATTATTTTAGCCATCAGTGTGTTGTTTTAATGCTGTTAGACCCAACATCTGCCCTCGACACAGTGGACCATCAGATCTTCTCGTCTTGCCTGGAGAACTGAGAGTACCTGGTACATTCAGGGTGCTGCTCTTCAGTGGTTTAGATCTTATTTAACAGAGAGAAGCTTTTGTGTTCATCTATGAGATTTTGAGTCCTCCGTAGCGCCTCTCACATGTGGAGTACCTCAGGGCTCTATACTTAGCCCTCTTCTTTCCAGTTTATTTATGGGATCTATTATCTGAAAACATGGTGTTGCTTTCCATTTTTATGCTATGACAACCACATTCATGTGGCACTAAAACAGGAAAAGCAGTACACTGTGAACTAGCTCCTGAAATATGTTGCACAAGTCAAAGCATGGATGTCTCTGAATCGTTTACATTTTAATGAGCAAAAGACAGAAGTGTTGTTCAAGTCCAGTGATGATTGTAAAGTCAGATCTAGGCCCTTTAACACAGCATCTGACTGAGACAGCAACTAACCTGGGTGTGTGAGGCTGGACAATGATTTTAAACTGGATGCACAGATTAAATCAGTGATCAAGTCCAGCTTTCATCACTCAGACAACTGGTCAAGGTCAAACTCTTTCGCAACATCAGTTTTGACATTTTAATCCATGATTTTATTACTACTTATATAGACTACTGTAATTCACTTTACGTGGGTCTGAGCCAGTCTTTATTGACTTCAGCTGATCCAGAATGATGCTGCTCACCTTTTAACTGGTAGCAGAAAACAAGAACACACCACGCCTGTTTCAGAACCACTACATTGGCTCCCAGTTCGTTTCTGGATTAATTTGAATGTTATTTTATTTGTTTTCAAATGTCTTAATGGTCTCGCCCCACAGTATGTGTCCAACCTGCTCCAGCAGTAGGTTCCCTCAGGCTCTCTCAGGTCAGCACATCAGTCGCTGTTGGTCATTTCAAAATCAAAGAAAGGGCTGAGAAGTGACCGAGCGTTCTCAGTCTCTGCCCCTAAACTGTGGAACGAGCTGCCTGTGCACATCAGACAAACTGACTCACTTCCTGTTTTTAAATCTGCTCTGAAAACACCCTTTTTTTTCTCCTTGGATTCTAACTCAGCTGGAGATGTTGGCTTTTAATGCTTGATCTTTTTATGATTTTAATGGTTCATTATTTTGACTATTTTGATTGATTTTATTGTTATGCTTTTATGTTTGCTTTATGTGTTTTTATAAGTATACAGCACTTTGGCCAATGGTGTTGTTTTTAAAATGCTTTATGAATAAAATATATTATTGTTCAACAAGGTTGAGTCAGGTCCTCTGGACAGATTATTTTTAGTGTAAACGCTTTATCTTTTATCCAAAAGACTTCTTCAGTCTGAGGAGCTGCAACAAACTCAGTCTCATAAAAGCCACCGTTTATCGCTGCATATAAACTGTTTGTTACAGCTCCTCAGACTGAAGAAGTCTTTTGGATAAAAGACTAAATGTTTCAACAAAGAAGAATCTGCCCAGAGGACCTGACTTAATCTTGTTAGATTGATCTAGCTGGATTATTGAGCATTTATCAGGACATATTGTAAAAAGAAGGTGAGTACCTTGGAGCGAGCTTTTCCTGGTTGTGATGACGTGTCTTTGATGGCTTCAGGAGGCATATAGTTCAGGGTTCCTACCTGTGGGGTCAACATGTTCAGACACAATAAGGAAGTTTTTCCTGGATCAATATGCTTTTATCATCCATCCATCCATCCATCCATTTTCTTCCGCTTATCCGGGGTCGGGTCGCGGGGGTAGCAGCCTAAGTAGGGAGGCCCAGACTTCCCTCTCCCCAGCCACTTGGAGCAGCTCCTCTGGGGGAATCCCAAGGCGTTCCCAGGCCAGCCGAGAAACATAGTCCCTCCAGCGTGTCCTGGGTCTTCCTCTGGGTCTCCTCCCGGTGGGACATGCCCGGAACACCTCACCAGGGAGGCGTCCAGGAGGCATCCTAACCAGATGCCCGAGCCACCTCAACTGGCTCCTCTCGATGTGGAGAAGCAGCGGCTCTACTCCGAGTCCCTCCCGGATGACTGAGCTTCTCACCCTATCTCTAAGGGAGAGTCCAGACACCCTGCGGAGAAAACTCATTTCAGCCGCTTGTATCCGAGATCTTGTTCTTTCGGTCATAACCCAAAGCTCATGACCATAGATGAGGGTGGGAACGTAGATCGATCGGTAAATTGAGAGCTTTGCCTTTTGACTCAGCTCTCTCTTCACCACGACAGACCGGTACAGCGCCCGCTTCACTGCGGATGCTGCACCTATCCGCCTATCGATCTCACGCTCCAGTTTTCCCTCATTCGTGAACAAGACCCCGAGATACTTAAACTCCTCCACTTGGGGCAGGACCTCCTCCCCGACCCGGAGAGGGCATGCTACCCTTTTCCGGCTCAAGACCATGGCCTCGGATTTGGAGGAACTGATCCTCATCCCGGCCGCATCACACTCGGCTGCAAACCGCTCCAGCGAAAGCTGTAGATCACGACCTGATGAAGCCAATAGGACCACATCATCTGCAAAAAACAGAGAAGCGATTCTAAGGTCACCAAAACGGATCCTCTCAACACCTTGGCTGCGCCTAGAAATTCTGTCCATAAAAGTTATGAACAGAATCGGTGACAAAGGGCAACCTTGGCGGAGTCCAACTCTCACCGGAAACGAGCCTGACTTACTGCCGGCAATGCGGACCAAGCTCTGACACCGGTCGTACAGGGACCTAACAGCCCTTATCAAAGGGCCTGGTACCCCATACTCCCGGAGTACCCCCCACAGAACCCCCCGAGGGACGCGGTCGAATGCCTTCTCCAAGTCCACAAAGCACATGTAAACTGGTTGGGCAAACTCCCACGCACCCTCCAGGACCCTGCTGAGGGTGTAGAGCTGGTCCAGTGTTCCACGACCAGGACGAAAACCACACTGCTCCTCCTGAATCCGAGGTTCGACTATCCGACGGACCCTCCTCTCCAGAACCCCTGAATAGACCTTACCAGGGAGGCTTAAGAGTGTGATCCCCCTATAGTTGGAACACACCCTACGGTCCCCCTTTTTGAATAGGGGAACCACCACCCCAGTCTGCCAATCCAAGGGAACTGCCCCCGATGTCCACGCGATATTGCAGAGTCGCGTAAGCCAACACAACCCTACAACATCCAGAGCCCTAAGGAACTCCGGGCGAATCTCATCCACCCCCGGAGCCTTGCCACCGCGGAGCTTTTTAACCACCTCGGCGACCTCAGCACCAGAGATCGGAGAACCCGACCCAAAGTCCCCAGGCTCCGCTTCCTCAGTGGAAGACGTGCCAGTAGGATTGAGGAGGTCTTCGAAGTATTCCGCCCACCGACTCACAACATCCCGAGTTGAGGTCAGCAGCACGCCACCCCCACCATAAATGGTGTTGGTCGCGTACCTCTTTCCCCCCCTGAGACGCCGGATGGTGGACCAGAATCGCCTCGAAGCCGTACGGAAGTCATTCTCCATGGCCTCTCCGAACTCCTCCCACGCCCGAGTTTTTGCCTCAGCAACCACCCGAGCCGCATGCCGCTTGGACTGCCGGTACCTATCAGCTGCTTCCGGGGTCCCACAAGCCAAAAAGGCCCAATAGGACTCCTTCTTCAGCCTGACAGCATCCCTCACTGCCGGTGTCCACCACCGGGTTCGAGGGTTGCCACCACGACAGGCACCAACAACCTTGCGGCCACAGCTCCGATAAGCTGCCTCGACAATAGAGGCGCGGAACACGGCCCACTCGGACTCCATGTCCCCCGCCTCCCTCGGAACGTGTTCAAAGCTCTCCCGGAGGTGGGAGTTAAAGCTCCGTCTTACGGGAGACTCTGCCAGACGTTCCCAGCAGACCCTCACAATACGTTTGGGTCTGCCAGGTCTGACCGGCATCCTCCCCCACCATCGGAGCCAACTCACCACCAGGTAGTGGTCAGTTGACAGCTCCGCCCCTCTCTTCACCCGAGTGTCCAGGACATGCGGCCGCAGATCAGATGAGACGACAACAAAGTCGATCATTGAACTGCGACCTAGGGTGCTTTTGTCATTTTGAATGAATTTCTCTAACCAAGTTAGGGCTGTCACAATAACAAATTTTGCTGGGCAATTGCCTCAGAAATTATTATGATAAACGATAATATTGTTTGAAATTTGACATCAGTAATTATTGTCAAATTTAAGAAATGTTGGTTATTTTTTGTGTTTACGGTAGTACATTTTTCCCACCACTGGATGGCAGTATAAGACTGAACCGAAGGATGGATACTGAGGGAGCGAGCAACGTGTCTCTTTCAGAAAAATGGGAGGGAGGCCCCTTGACGTTACATGGGCTGTCTCTTCTTCCTGTTCTTCAGTTCTCAAAATGGTGGATGCTCGGTGTGGTTTGAGCTCTTTAGCATAGCATTTGTCACACAAAGCTTTTAATAAAAATTAAAAAAATCAGTAAACAAGTTCTCAGCTTCTTTTTGCAGAGAACAACAACTTTTTACACAAAGGCACGGGTTTCAACTGTGAATTTTGGAGCTTCGACAAAACAGATGTTTTTTTTCCCCAGAGGTCGGCCTGTTAGCTTAAGTTTCTCAACTTTGCTGCTTTTAACGACCCAAAAACATGATTTTAGATGGTTAAAACAGATTTTAATGAGAAAAGAGAAAGGGAGGGGTCAGTGAAGAACACCGGAGTTGAGCCTTTTCTCATCCAGTGTCTTCAGTAGAGACACGAAGAAACGATAAAGCTGATAAATGAAAACGAGGTTGATAATTTTCATTTATCATGCGATTAATTGATTTATTGTTTATTGTGAAAGACCTACATCGTTTCATTAATTTTGTTCATCATTTCGAATATTTGATGGCTACAGCTCCAAGACAAAATCCAAACAAACGAGGGACAAAGTATTAATTGGAAGCATGACTGACCTGGGAATCCTTCATAATGCTCGTCACATCAGGTTGGATTCTGTTTGCAATGCCAAAGTCGATTAGCTTCAGCGACGCGTCCACGAAGACAAAATTAGCTGGCTTCAGGTCACTGTGGATGATTCCTGCAGAACACACACACAAACACATTGATTACAGGTTACTTTCCAATCAGGGTGAGCACTGAGATCATGGCAACTGGAGCAATAAAGAGAGAACCGTGTCTGTGGATGGTATGGACGGCATCCAGCATGTTCTTCCAGTAGTACTTTCTCTCAAGCGGGTTCACAGCTTTGCGTTTTCGCAGCCAAGTGTTCAAATCCAGGTTTCCACATTCCATCAACATGTATATGTAGCCGTTTGTTATTTCACTGCAAAAACACACGGAACAATAAAATATACTGTTTACACAACAAAACTGACTGTTTCTGACTGGGAGAACTATTAAACTAGAAATGGTTTGATTCCTCAGCAGATAAAAGATTTACACTAATGCAGACGTAGGCTATTTACAGCTCCAGAGCCAAAAGTGGCCCTTGGATACTCTACATCCAACCCCCCAGTAATTGTAATTTAAAAACAAACACCTTTTAAATAAGGTGATGAAAACTTGCATTATACCAACAAAATTTAATAAAAACTAAATAAAACAGACAAATATGTTGAAAAATATTTGGATTAAAATAGGCTAAAATCTTTTCTTCTTTTTTTTTTTACAGTGTACTTCCAGAATTAGACTGAACAGACCCTAAAATCAGACTTAGATTTTAAAAAAATATTCTAACAAGAGCCAGTACACAAAGTATGTTTTCTATTTTTGCAGTAAGAAAAGCCTCAAGTTTTCCAAATTGTCTTAAAGAAAAAATATTTCCAATTCTCTACCCTGCACTAGAGGATTAACGAAATATCCCGGCCATTCTAGAGTGAGGTTCTGTGTCGCAGGTAGCCATTTAAACAAGACTTTGTCTGACAGGACCGACAAGTTGAGAGCTGCAAACATAAAGTTGTTTTAAGCTGGCAGTTGTCTGCTGTGGTAGTGGATCCATTCAGAAAAGCTTTGAGATCATCTGTAACCTCTGCTCTGAGTGGACTCACTTTCATAGAAGAACGCTACCAAATTAAAACCTCACAATTTTACAGCTATTCATACAAACACCATTATTCAAATGTCTGTCAATTTACAAATATTTCGTCAAATATTTTGATATTCCTGCCAGAACTGAGCCCAAGTTGCATCAGAAGTGCTAAAGTTCACAAATAATCCTACTGTATGTAAATCACCTTGTATTACAAAAGAACAATAACATAAAGGACTCTGAAACAGTGTAGGAATTGCTATGAAATTGTAGATTAGAGACATTTAAGGACAGCCGCAATCCACCTTGGTGTTGGCTGCGTTCAGACTAGCTGTTAGCTCATCAGCTCTGTCTAGTGTAAACTTTATTTCTAATCACTAAGGTTGTTTAAATAGTTACCTACAACAGGTAAGGCATTAATGGTTCAGACGTTTTCCATAGAACCCAACTTCAAAATAACCAACGTCCCACTTGACACGCGTCTTCTAAATGAAGCATGTACTCACTAATCGTAGAGCTTTATAATTTGATCGCTGTACTGCTGAAGGTGGTTCAGATGTTCGATTTCATTTTTGTAACTTTCTATCGTCTGAGCGTCTGCCTCCTCGAGGTCCACGTATTTCACAGCAAACTGCTGCTTCTTCTGATCAAAAACCTGGTAGACCTGGAAAAAAAGCAGCAGTAGAAAGTTTTAAAAGACAGCTTGAGTTGTGAAACATGATGGTATCACAGGAAGTAAACTTTGTTTTGGTTCACCTTGCTCGATCCACCACGTCCGATCATCTTGAGAATGAAAAACTGCTTCCCGTTTATTGTAATCAATTCGTTG
>JBBPBX010031146.1:0-20387 GCA_038048925.1 Garcialebias charrua | reverse complement strand
ATAATTCTTCAAACTGTGACATCACTCATAATGGAATGAAAGAGAACATAAACAGAAATTATATAATAATGAAAACTAGAGACATTAAAACATTTTAAAAGACACAGAGAACTTTAAATGGATTAAGAATGTTAATAAGTGTTGGATTTGAGTGCAATGTAAGTGCAATCCATGGTTGAATCCACATCTGAAAAGGGATGCAACCTTTTCACAACATATGCTGTAACAGTTCTGTGGCACTCTTAATTCAGTTACACTGACGTTTTTACCTTGGACGCTGGTGAACACTGTGAAGCCATTTCAGGTCGTTTGTCTAAGAAAAAATACAAGCTAACGTTAGCATCGTGTTTGTATTTGAGCTGACTTACCGCTTTAAGCAGAGTATAACTTGTTATCTGCCTTAATGTTGGTATGAGATGTAGTTTATAGTTTATTTATTTACCTGATGGAGCCGAAGAGGTAGCGATTAGCGAAAAGTTCGGCGGAGCGTTTTGCAGACGGACCACTCTGTACTTCCGGTCGGATACGAAGCGAAAATAATCCGGTGGAGCGCGTCAAAGACGGGACACTATTTTACTTCTCCACCCTCCTTTGCATGATATAAAATTATTGCAAGTGCTGCACTGACCTGACTGGTCATTTTATTAATTAGTACGCTTTCGATCGCGGAATGCTCACTTCCGGTGGATTCTTCTTCGTTGGTTTTCGGCGGCGGCTACTTCCGGTCGGCTAACTAGCATCGAACATAGGAATCGCAAATTAATATTTTGAACGATTCCAGGAAAACCGGACAGTTAGTCCCGGTTCCAAACGATTCTCGATGCCCAACCCTGATGGTAACCCGTGACGGGGTCAGATCGCTTTTCTGTAGGTTTATGACAAAACCGAGAGACTCCAGGTGAGAGATCACCTTAAGGGAGTGTGACAGCGCCTGCTTTCTGCCTCCTGCCAGAATTAGCAGGTTGTCCAGGTAATTCAAGACCCTGAGTCCTTGATTCCTAAGAGGGGTCAGGGCTGCATCCAGACATTTAGTAAATGTATGTGGAACAGTCTTTAAACCGAAGGGTAAGGCTCTGAATTCATAAGCGCTTCCTTCGAACGCAAAACGGAGGAACTTCCTGTGTCTCCTCCACACGCCTATATGGAAATAGTCGTCTTTCAAATCCACTGTACATGCATAGTCTCCTGGTCTCACGGACTGGAGAACTTACCGCAGTGTAAGCATCTTGAACTTGAAAGTTTTAATTCTTTTATTGAGAGTCCTGAGATCCAGAATCGGTCTCAAGGAACGGTCATTTTTGGGCACGAGGAAGTACTTGCTATAGTAGCCAGAGCGTAGTTTGCGTTCTGAGACCAAACTAATCACTCCTTTTTGCATCATCGTTGAAACTTCCTCCCTCATCACGTGCACGCGTGCAAGGTTGATCTTAGATTGCAACACCCCTGAGAAACGGGGCGGTCTCTTTGAGAACTGCAACTTGAGCCCGTGACGTCTTGTTTTCATGACCCAATTATTTGGTAGACACGCTTTCCAGGCCTGCGCATGCGCGCTGAGCCTGGATGGCATGTTGAATTGCTGTTCCTTGTGTTTCAGCGCTAGAGGGGTGACCTTTGACCCCTCTCGCGCTTTTTCGAGAAGGCTACTCGGCCCAACAGAAGATATCGCTAGAGCAGATTGCCTCAGGTGGGTCTTGTGTATCTTGCTGTGGTTCAAAGTTTGACCGTGAGGCCTGGGTTTTATAAAAATGGGACTCGAGTCAAGAACCAGGGCAGACTGTGCTTTGGTACTTTTATTTTTGTACATGTCTGAAACAGTGTCTGTTTTGTTTACATATACAGTAGGCGAGTCATGTTTGGTGTACGCACACATATCACCAGTTCCTCGTAGTCTTTTACGAGTAGAGACTGGGATCAGAAAGTTAGGTTCCCGTACCTCGTGGGCGGGCGAACCTGTAAAATTATCAGTCCGTCCTGGTTCATCAGGTCCGGAACTGGTTCCCGTAGGAAGAGGTCGAAGCAGCACTCGGACGGTACTGAGAAGCCTCACAGTCCCCGGCGGGTCTCTTTCGTGGGAGACCACGCGTTTTCTTTTGGTGCAAATCTTTTCTTTGGCAAACCCTCGCGGAGGGCATCCGCTTGTTTGCGTCTTTGTTCCAACCTTGTCTGGACACGTTCTAGGGCCCTCCCGAAGAGTCCCGTTGACTCCATCGGGTGCTGAAGGAAAGTGGACCTCTGGTTCTCCGGGAGGTCCGACAGTTTCAGCCAAAGATGGCGTTGGGCGACGACTATTTCAGCCATAGCTTTGCCCTGGGAAATAGCCACTGTCCCCATCATACTGAGCACGAGGTCAGAGGCACGGCGGGCCTCCTCTATGGCCTCGGTTGCGGCTTGTTCTTCCTTTGTTACCTGGATATCCTGCAGCTTTTCCGCCAGGTAGGCCTGTACCATGCTCGACGTATTCATTGCGCAAGCCGCGAGGCCTTGGGCCTTGTAGCACTTCTTGAGTTGTTTCTCCGAAGCGCGGCAGGCCCTGCTGGGTAGCGCTGGTTTCATCACCGTGGCTGTGGGGGCCCGGTGAGCCGCTATAGACTCCTTTATCGGGGGTGCACTGGCAAGACCCAGAGCCTCCATTCCCGCGACATCCAAGAGTCGGGACAACGGTAGCATGATGGGAGCCTTGGGTTCCGCCCAGGAGTGTTTGAGTTCCATTAGAAAGTCCGAAAAAATTGGCATTTTCTGCGACGTTGTCAGTTGCTTCTCGTAGAAGTAGTTTCCCGCCAGCCTCGTAGCCTGTTGGCGAGGTGTGGGGTCTGGCCACGTGACCTGCAGGGCATCAGCGGCCCTATGGCACAGGTCGAACAGGGCAGGTACCGACAAGTCCGGTTCCGGAAGGTTCTGCGCCAGGTTCTGGGAGGAATGAACAGTTTCTCCCTTGTCACCGTATTCGTCGTCTATGTCGGACACTTCTGGCATCGAGTCCTCGACGGCAAGCGAGGAGTCCGATGCGTTGTCCTCTCTGACTCGGCCACTACACTCCAGGTCCACGTTTTCAGGCTCCGGTTCTGGAGGAGGCAGGTTAGTGCGACGTGCAACCTTCATCGCCGCGGTCCTCACCATAGATTTGGCCAACGTGTCCGCGCGGCGTTTCCTCATCGTTGCCGCATCCGCTGGGGCATGGGCGCGAGCGAGGACTCGTCGTCCTGGTTATCCTTTTCTTTGTCCTCCGCTTTCCTTTCTCTGGAGCCATGTCCGGAGACGAGAAGAGTAGAAGTTGGTCCTAGTTTCCTTTTGTTCAAAGCCGTCTTCTCCCTCGTCTTGCTTTCACTAGTAGACTGCTAAAGAATTAGCAGAAGGTTGTGACGCAGTTAGCGTCGTCGAGCAAAGCTGCGGAAGAGAAGAAAACTTCGGGTAAGTAGAAAAATGCTGGACTAGCTTTCGCCAGCCCAGCAGTACGCAGGAAAATTTTCTCTGTACGCTCAGTGTAGGGAGCAAGCTCACCTCAATCAAGCGACGCAACAACAGAGAGGTCCCGCAATGTTCAGGTGTTTCAGCGAGGTGAAGGGCAAAAAGAGAAAGATGGAGGGGCGTCAGTCGCTTAAGTACCTGAAAGGCGGTACCTCTGACGTGGGGTGACGCCCCCCACCGTAAAAGGTGTGATTGTATTCCTTCAGGTAATCGCGCGGGGGCGCAATTTCCCATAGCAAGTATGTTGCACCGAGAGACCAAACTGAAAGGGAACGGCTGTGAATCCACACACACACACACGGCCAGCCTCTGGAGGCGGGGCTAGTGAGCTCAGGTTCTGTTCAGCCTCGCGCTGCAGGAGGAAGTGACAGCGCTTAAGTAACAGAGCAAAAAGAGTAACTTTTCACAATCTACAAATATCTAGAACATTAAACACTTAACTAAAAGTTTTAGTATTTTGTTAACAATTTAGTTTTGATCATTTTTAAACATCAGCACAGAGTTTACATTTTTAACATGATTTCCCAAAACATTCCACAATTCAACTCCCTGTATTGAAATAAACCGTCCCTTCAAACTAGTCCTATACCTTGGCTTTGCAAAAATGTCAGTTCCCTTTAGACTAGCAGCTTTCTCTCTTAACAAAATACATTTGAGGGTTCTATTACTAACAAAATATTATAGTCCACCAAATCATAAAACTTCAGTACTTTGAGTTGTTTAAATAATATATTAGATGACATTAAGGCTTTCTTGTAATAATTCTCACAGCTCTTTTCTGTAAAATAAAAATAGATTTTGTTATAGTTTAATTTAATTTATAAGTAAAGGTAAGACTAAAATATTTTTTTCTCCAAATTAAATGTGCTTTTTTGTGTGCTAGTTTGTATGTGTAAAGATTGCTGATATGAGATTTTAAACACAACTGCTGCCAATCAAATGGAGAATAAACTATTCCGTAGAGTTCATGTATTATGAAAGAAGAAAACAACGCTGTCCAAAGTATCCAAAGCACTGAAGAAGCTATGGCAGAAAGAAGCCAAAACATGGAGAACAGTTTTTGTCTGTTTTATGAAGTCGAAGACGCAAATTCAACAATGGCAGGACTCACAGCTGCATCGAATCACTCATCAACTGTCCACCTGGATATAAGGCGCCCTTTCCTCAGCTCTTCCTGTTTGCCCGTTGCCAGTCTAGTCGCCTCCCTCCACCTCCCCGTCTCCTCCCGGGGTTTCTGGTTCCTCGGTTCTCCCCTGTTCTTCGTCCCGCCTCCGCCGCCTGGGGTTGTCCTGCTCGCCTTCGTCTTGGTCCTGCTGCTGTGTGCGTTCCTGCTTCCTGTTCCCTGCGACCCAGCCGGTCATGGCAGATGGCCGCTTGTCCTGAGCCTGGTTCTGCTGGAGGTTTCTTCCTCTCGAGGGAGTTTTTCCTTCCCACTGTCGCTTCGTGCTTGCTCAGGATGGAGGTTCTGCGCTGGTGTTCGTCTCAGGGTTGTCCGGAGCCGTCGGCCGCTGGCTGGCCGTCATTCACGTACCGGTGGGATGGATTGGACGTCTGCGATCCCTTCTCCACCACCGGGTTCGGGTCCCGGGGGGGTAGATATCCATAATCTATCTCCCTATGCCGGACATTCAAGCTCTCAGCAGTCCGGCATGCATGCCCTCCGCCGGGGCCCGAGCGCCAAAGAAACCTTAATCAATAAAACATTTTAATTGTATTCTCTCTCTCGTTTTGTGAGTCTCTTCAGGTTGAATTATTATACATATGAAAAAAAACTGCACAGTGCCTCACCAGCCATGAACCTCATCGCACGTCACTGGTTTACTGACATCTTTATACATGACATCATGCAAATTTCCAACACTTCTTTTTAGCAACAAGCAGCTAGTTTTGAGTTTTTGTTAAGACTTTGTGATTTCATCTAATAGAGATTTGTGTAAAGTGTTTAATTTATTTATCTGAGTGTTGGAAGGTAACTTGACATTAACTTATAGATGATCTAAATATTATTTGTTATGTAGGTGTATTTTGAAATCCTTTTATAAGAACCTAAATTATAAATTTGTTCTGGACAAGAAACCATAATAAAATATGATTGGAACCTTGTTATACGTTTAAAAAACTATATTTAGTAGAACATCACTGCAAAACAAAACCAGGAAACAAAGAGTCTACTGCCTCCAAGTGTGGAAGATGAGTAAAGACATCACTGGAAAAGAAACAAGAGTTACTGTAAGTACTTCCTGATCACAAAAGAGCTGTTCTACAAAACATTTAAAATTAAAATTAAACCAGACACTGAACCAGTCGGAGCAACAGAGTGTAACAGCTGACCTGCAGTGGTGGCTCGTTGTGTGAAGGAGGACGAAAGAGTCAAAACACAAAATGTGATGAATCGCTCAACAACTTGTTGGTCACGTAAAGTAGATGTGTGTGATACAGACAATGTGAGAAAACAAGAGACAGAAGAGTCCCATGGAGGGACATCTGTGACGGTGATGTGTCATTTCTTGAAAACAGGAAGAGGTTGAATTTGTGCAGAACCTTCAGATGAACGTGTGACAATGGACTTCTCTTTCTGACTCCTTCATAATAACTCCTTCATAATAAAAGAAGACATCAGTATTGATGAGGAGAGGCAGATCAAGAGTCAGTCTTCTCTTCATCCATCTTGTCTAAATGCATCAACCAGACGAGATGATCTGATCTGATCCTGCTGCTAGATCTGTTTAACTCTGAAGGTTTGAACCTGATCAAAATGATCTGACCCATCTGCTTCAAGTCACTCCAGTCAGCACAGGGACATCTACTGGTTGTGTGTCAGAACCACATCTGAGTTAAAGACCTGACTAACACCATTACTGCCTGTGTCATATGAAGCTTTGTATTTATATGTAAATATATATTAAGGTACATCAAGATATTTAGAACCTTGTGGAATGGGGACGGTGCTTGTGCTGCTTTCTTTAGTAAAACTGCATAAAACACAAATGTTAGGAGGTCAAACACGTGGATCTACAAGTTTGTCATTATAGTAATGTAAACAAGTGGCTAGTTCATAAACCTAATGTTTACAGATATTTAAAAAATGAATTTGAGGCTGACTACCTCTCCAGTTTTAGAGAAGACTCGCTCACAGGGCACAGATGTTGCTGAAATGCAAAAATAAATATTGTCATGATCCACAGTTTAAGGTTCGAAGCCACGTGCAAGAAAACAGGAGGAGTCAATAATGAAAATAAATAATTTATTGAACAAAACCAAATGCTAACGGGGCAGCAAAACTTACTTTAAAGATGACGTGACAGTGTCAGGTTGAGAGGTTCCAGCTAGAACTAGTTAGATTCACCTTGACCACAGCTCTGGGTCCAGTTTCCTTGAGAGGGGTTGGACACTCTTCCACTCTGGAGTTGTCCCTGGTGAGAGGTGCCGAGCAGGAGTGGACATACTTTGTCAAGGTCGGCGTGTGGTTGAGACCCAAGTGCAAGCAAGAACTCCAAGAGTGTAGCAAAAACAGTCTTTTAATTTACAAAAACTCAAAAACAAGGCACTTAACTGAACAGGACATCCAACCATGCTGGTGTAGGCATTACACTTAATGCTCCCCTGCTTGAGAAGCAGGAGAGCCCAGAATATAAAGGTGAGGAACTAATCATGGGAACACAAAACACCTGGGGAGTAATCAAACTAAAACACAGGAGCAAACTGAACATATTACATGAAGGACCAGCAGAGGGAGCCATCCTGACATACTTGTTGCCTCCATCTTGGTGTCTGTTCTGCTGTGGGATTCAACTCTAACGTGGGCAATGACAGTGAGACCTCGAGGAGTGTGATTAGGAGGAACACCCCCCGATCTGAACCCGAGTGGTGTTCTGTTATTGGACTTCTGTGCTCGTCATGGATTGTTCATAACAATCAACATGTTCAAGCATAAGGGTGTCCATATGTGTTTTTGGCACCAGGACATTTAGGCCACAGTTCGATGATCACCTTTGTCATTTCTGATCTGTCACTGTTTATGGGGCGGCCGTGGTGTAGTGGTAATGGCAGTCGACCAATGATCGGAAGGTTGGAGGTTCGAATTCCGCATCTGCCCACCATGTGTCGTTGTGTCCTTGGGCAAGACACTTAACCCCAAGTTGCTTCCGGTAGGTCTGGATGGCGCCTTGAAAGGCAGGCTACCATTACCGGTGTATGAATGTATGAATGAATGGGTGGATGGCTGGTATTGTAAAGCGCTGTATAAATAAGCTCCATTTACCATTTATGGATGTTTTTAACTACTATGGCTGTAAATGTTAACTCTGCCCATGAATCATATGTTTGGGTTAGCAGAGAGCTGAATGAGGAGTTGGATGAGGCGAATATGTGCAGCTGTAGCTCCAAGGACTCTGATGGTACATCCAGACCGAACGCGATTTCAACGGCAAAAAAGCTCAACACGCACGCAAGTGGACGCACTTGTCCAGACCAAAAAGCCAGAAGCGAAACTACCCAGAAAACTGCTGCGCAGGGTTGCCAGATAAAAATTAATTAATCATCTAGTACTGTTGCTTATTTTTTATTTTTTTTAACCCAAACTGTCATATTTGCTGCGTGAGGGTCTGATAAGATTAATAATGTGTTGAGTTTAGTGAACATTTGCACTGAAAAGGGGTAAAAATAAATAAATAAAAATAAAATTCATGTTTATCTGGCAACCCTGCTGCTGCGGGGGTGTGGGGGAGGAGCTTACCGGTGTACCGAGTCGTCAATGCACTCCGCGAGGTGAGGAGCTCTTTATTTCTGTCTCTGTGGAGCAGACTTGACTGGTTGTGAAGGAATTGTCGCGAACACACAGCTACAATGAGTTTCTCTTCCATATTCCATGACTCCGCGGGTTTTTTCTGTGTTCCACAAACAATACGTCACATGCGCAATGGTTTCCGCGTCACTGGTTTCCGCGTCACATAGGGACTCTCCCCCTGACCCCCTCTCTTCTCCCCCGACTCTCCCTGATTGGTTGACACACCAACCAATCGGGTAGAGTTTGAGCGGCGTTTGAAAGTTGAACGGCGAAATCTTCAGCATGTTGGAGGCGTGCTTTGGAGGTTGACGCGGGTTCACGTGCACGGAAATCGCTCTCCAGCACGCTCAACACGCACGCGACGTGACGCAAGACGCCAGGAGGCTGCTGGAGGTGCGTCCACCATTGACTTTGCATGTAAACTGGACGCTGCTGCAGTAGAAAACGCATTCGGTCTGGATTCACCATGAGTCTGTGAGCTCGGCTGAACTGATAAGTTTATAAAAACAAGCTTCACACACGGCCCGTGGCACATTCTTGTGACTGGGCTTCATGCACCTACTTCCTGTTTATCTGTGTAACCCATCCTGAATATCTGTCATTACAAGTAAAAACTGTTAAAAATGTTCTCCTGTCGTCGAGTGTGGCTCCTTTTGTGTAAGTGAATTAAAATGAGAATTATTTTTCTCCAAAACTGCTGTCCAAAAAACTCCACTGAATGTCAACCACTCTCTAATGTACGTCTGTTATTAAGTTTATTCTACCACGTCTGGTGATGGTGTATTCATGAACATATGTGTATTATTTAGTGTATGTATCTAAACCAGCCAAAGTTTTCTATAAATCTTAACCTAAATTAATGTGACATTCTCCTAGAATTTTATTTAAACAGAAAATGCAATGAAGGCATTGAACTCCTCTCAAACATACACTTGTAGTTTCTGACGTGAAACAGGCTCTTTTTAAAGTCTCGACTATGAAACACCCAGATCTTCTCAGGAAACAGCTCAACACTGATGCGACATATTTAGGCCTCATGTGCAGTCATGGTTTAGGACGTGTTGATGCAGCGCTGGAAACACTGTCCCACGACACTTCAGCTTCATGAGCTGAAAACATTTTGAGGAAGAGGTGTCAAGTGTAACGTCACCAGTTAAAAATAGAAAATACTAGCTAAATGCTTAAAGTGTCTACAAGTATCTTAATGCACAACACTAATGCAAAAGCATAGCTAAACCTAAAAAAGGAACTAAAGTCATAGAATAGTAGTTTAAAACTAACAGAAACATAAAAGACAAAACAGAGTATGTTGAAGCAGATTTCAAAGAGAAACATGAAGGAAATGTAGAGATCCTAATTTATTTCAGTGGAGAAATACTTGTACAGTATAGTTCATATTTTGTAGTTGTATATTTTCCAAACCACAGGTGGAATAAACAACTTGAAGAGAAATTTATTTTGTTGTGTTTATTATATGATACAACATGTCACAGGTTCTACAGAGTACAATATCTGAGAGGACGTTTTGGTGAAAGTAAAATGCAGAACAATGAGTATATTTCTACACGTTGGGTCCTGATTTGTGCACGTTCAGACTCACAAACCAGTCAGCTTCAAAGAACCCCATTGATCTGGACGTGCACGAACCCCAGAACCAAAAAGTGTACTGAAGAAACACTGGACACCAGAATGAATGCTGAATCAGCAGTTCCACTATTAGTGATGCAAAACATGTTGATGTTGACTTTATTGATGTTCAGAGTCAGAAGGATCAAACTGCAGATGTTCTGGTGTTTTCATAGTTCTCTGCACCATCATCTTCATCGTCACACACCTGAGGAAAACAAAACAATCCCATTAAACGGTCGCTCTACAACAGTGGTCCTCAGCACTGGTCCTGGAGGGCCACAATCCTGCATGCTTTAGATATTTCTCTGCTCTTCAGCAGGTCCACGTTCTGCAGAAGCCTCTTATTATCACAGTGGAGGTAGCTACACCCAGAGCAGAGGGACTGAGATGAAAAAGACTCAAACTCAGAGTAAAAAGGTAAGTGATTTTATTTAGTGTTTGAATATTTACAGGTGGCACTGGGAGGATCTGAAAAAGGAGGAAGCTTTTGGCTGGTGATGGTGAGGTTAGGAACAGATGGTCTTTCCTGACAGGTCTCTTGGTGGTTCCATGGCGTTTGAGAGGAGGGTGGAGGATTCCAGTGGAGAAGAAGTTGAGGTGATAGCAGAGGTTACCACAGAGCAGGGGTGTCAAACCTTTTTCAAACTTAGGGCCAGTTTCAGAAACTTCATTAAATCAAGTTGGATATCAAATTATTTTTTGGTTGCAGGTTCCACACCAAAAAAAGGGTTTGATTGGTCTCATTTGACGTTCTCTGTTGCACTTTTGACATCATAATCAAAGATTACTGAAAAAATTCAAGTGGAAAAAGTATTTTACGTTTAACACAACATCTTGGGGGCCAGATAAGATGTCAACGAGGGCCACATTTGGCCCCTGGGCCTTGAGTTGGACACATGTACCACAGAGGATTGCAGGCAGGCAGGTGAGCCTCTGAGGAGCAACAAGATGGTCTGAGGCCAAAGTAAGAAATCAAAGGAGTTCAGGGTGAGGATCGTCTTGGAGGTCTAAAGAAGAAGCAGATAATCCAGGATTTGGTCACAGGGAGGCAGGTTCTATGAAACATGGCAGGAAATAGTTAAGAATAAATCTTCATTCATGAAAACACTCGGAGGCTGACAACTTTCCTGGTTGGTGTCTAATGCCTCAGCAGGTAAAGGAACATGTCCACAGCCTCTAATACCCCTGGAGCTCATCAGAGGAAATGGACCACAATGCCCAGCAGGAACCAAGGAAACACTGGAACCCTACAGTTCATCATTTGTTTAAACCACATAAAAGCAGTGAAACATCTAAAACATGCAGGATAGTGGACCTCCAGGACCAGGATTGAGGACTACTGATCTACAGTTTCCAATATTTGGCTCACTCCTCTGATCTTCTTTTCCGTCATTTAGTAAATGTTAACACTGATAACACGAGAGAAGCTGCTGAAAACAGAGGAGCACTAGATCTGGACCCATACACATCCTCAGATCTGGGGTACATTAGTGCATGTACTGACAACGTCTCCACCATCAGATATGATAAAAGTTATTTGAACAGGAAGTCTTGGCTGAACGCAGAGGTGCGCCCCCTGCTGGAAGCCAGGAACACTGTCTTCAGGTCTCACAGGAGCTGAGAAGGACAAGGAAAGAACTGGTTGCTGGTAGTAAGAGGGTCAAGGCCTCATACACACAGAGTATCGAGGGTCAGTTCACCTCACAAAATGTACGGAGCATGTGGAGGAGCATTAACTGTAATACAGATTATAAAGGCAGGAGCGAACAATTCCCCAAAGACCCAACACTGCCTGATGCCCTCAACAAGTTCTACACACACTTTGAAGACCCGAACAGACCACCCAGCACCAGACTGTTTCATGTTGCTGCTGATCTGTTTCATGTTGCTGCTGATCTGTTTCATGTTGCTGCTGATCTGTTTCATGTTGCTGCTGATCTGTTTCATGTTGCTGCTGATCTGTTTCATGTTGCTGCTGATCTGTTTCATGTTGCTGCTGATCTGTTTCATGTTGCTGCTGATCTGTTTCATGTTGCTGCTGATCTGTTTCATGTTGCTGCTGATCTGTTTCATGTTGCTGCTGATCTGTTTCATGTTGCTGCTGATCTGTTTCATGTTGCTGCTGATCTGTTTCATGTTGCTGCTGATCTGTTTCATGTTGCTGCTGATCTGTTTCATGTTGCTGCTGATCTGTTTCATGTTGCTGCTGATCTGTTTCATGTTGCTGCTGATCTGTTTCATGTTGCTGCTGATCTGTTTCATGTTGCTGCTGATCTGTTTCATGTTGCTGCTGATCTGTTTCATGTTGCTGCTGATCTGTTTCATGTTGCTGCTGATCTGTTTCATGTTGCTGCTGATCTGTTTCATGTTGCTGCTGATCTGTTTCATGTTGCTGCTGATCTGTTTCATGTTGCTGCTGATCTGTTTCATGTTGCTGCTGATCTGTTTCATGTTGCTGCTGATCTGTTTCATGTTGCTGCTGATCTGTTTCATGTTGCTGCTGATCTGTTTCATGTTGCTGCTGATCTGTTTCATGTTGCTGCTGATCTGTTTCATGTTGCTGCTGATCTGTTTCATGTTGCTGCTGATCTGTTTCATGTTGCTGCTGATCTGTTTCATGTTGCTGCTGATCTGTTTCATGTTGCTGCTGATCTGTTTCATGTTGCTGCTGATCTGTTTCATGTTGCTGCTGATCTGTTTCATGTTGCTGCTGATCTGTTTCATGTTGCTGCTGATCTGTTTCATGTTGCTGCTGATCTGTTTCATGTTGCTGCTGATCTGTTTCATGTTGCTGCTGATCTGTTTCATGTTGCTGCTGATCTGTTTCATGTTGCTGCTGATCTGTTTCATGTTGCTGCTGATCTGTTTCATGTTGCTGCTGATCTGTTTCATGTTGCTGCTGATCTGTTTCATGTTGCTGCTGATCTGTTTCATGTTGCTGCTGATCTGTTTCATGTTGCTGCTGATCTGTTTCATGTTGCTGCTGATCTGTTTCATGTTGCTGCTGATCTGTTTCATGTTGCTGCTGATCTGTTTCATGTTGCTGCTGATCTGTTTCATGTTGCTGCTGATCTGTTTCATGTTGCTGCTGATCTGTTTCATGTTGCTGCTGATCTGTTTCATGTTGCTGCTGATCTGTTTCATGTTGCTGCTGATCTGTTTCATGTTGCTGCTGATCTGTTTCATGTTGCTGCTGATCTGTTTCATGTTGCTGCTGATCTGTTTCATGTTGCTGCTGATCTGTTTCATGTTGCTGCTGATCTGTTTCATGTTGCTGCTGATCTGTTTCATGTTGCTGCTGATCTGTTTCATGTTGCTGCTGATCTGTTTCATGTTGCTGCTGATCTGTTTCATGTTGCTGCTGATCTGTTTCATGTTGCTGCTGATCTGTTTCATGTTGCTGCTGATCTGTTTCATGTTGCTGCTGATCTGTTTCATGTTGCTGCTGATCTGTTTCATGTTGCTGCTGATCTGTTTCATGTTGCTGCTGATCTGTTTCATGTTGCTGCTGATCTGTTTCATGTTCACAGACCAAAAAACATGCTTGTTAGGCTGATTGGTGACTCTAAATTGACCCTAGGTGTGAGTGTGAGAGTGGATGGTTGTTTGGTGTGAGTGAGACAGGTCCCTCTTGTAAATGAGTCCCCGTGACTCAACGAGGCTAGCCTGTATAAATAAAGGTTGAATGAATGTTGCTGATGATCTGTTTCATGTTGCTGCTGATCTGTTTCATGTTGCTGCTGATCTGTTTCATGTTGCTGCTGATCTGTTTCATGTTGCTGCTGATCTGTTTCATGTTGCTGCTGATCTGTTTCATGTTGCTGCTGATCTGTTTCATGTTGATGCTGATCTGTTTCATGTTGCTGCTGATCTGTTTCATGTTGCTGCTGATCTGTTTCATGTTGTGTTCATTCGTGCTCATCTGCTCACACAGACTCATGTTCGTGCTGCTGTTCGACATAATGTTTTTATGTTATTAATGCTTAGTGTATTTTTGGTTTATGTTTTTTTAGTTCTTATCTTAGATGTTATTACTGTTTTTATTTTACATTTTATTGATGGATGTAACTTGGACTCATGTCAAGAACCAATGCAGACATGTTCCTGTTTTTACTTTTCTACATTTGCCGTATAATCTAGCTGTTTTGCTACTTTTCAACATCTTTTTTAAACCTGTTTTAAAAAAAAACATCTGTATGCCTCTTTTATGATTGTCTATTGCTGATGTCATCATTCTTTGTTTGTAGCCAGGTCTCTCTTGTAAATGAGTCCTCGAGGCTCAATGGGATTAACCTGCCTAAATAAAGGTTGAATAAAAAAAATAAAAATACTGGGACGTTGCGTACATAATCTCGTTCCACTACCTGAAGAAGAACCAGGACACTCTGGAGAGACTTTGTCTCTCTCTTGGCCTGGGAACTGCTCGGAGTCCTCTCAGAAGAGCTGGAAGAGGTGGTTGTGGAAAGAGATACGTGGACCTCTCTGGTCAGTCTGCTGCCCCTGAGACCCGTCTTCAGAACAAGAGGAAGATGATGGATGGATGGATTACGGCTGTTTGAGCATGCAAGTAGTGGCAGCAGCAAATTGTCACACTTCTTGATGTGATTAGTGGAAAAATGAATCCAAGAGTGCAGACTGACACAAGTAAGTCTAGAAACTAAAGATGTATTGATCGAAATTAAAATGAAAATGGTATGAAATCAAAAGTGTGGCATTGCAGCAACAACCTATAAGAAGTCAATATGAAACTTGAGGAGCCACTGAGGAGAACCCAAACAGAGATGAAGTAAAACAAGACAAAATATGAAGTTTCAATAAACACAAAATGATTTCAAGAATTAACGGATGATCAGCAGGAAGAACTTAGTGTCAGGAGTGGTTGTTGTTTGGGCAGATGTTCACCCAAGAATATAAACTAACTGACCAAACACAAAATGTGATGCTTGGATGGATCGCTCAACAACTTTTGGGTCACATGAAGTAGATGTGTGTGATAAGGATCATGTGAGGACACAAGAGACAGAAGAGTCCCACGGAGAGACATGTGTGATGGTGACATGTCATTTCTTGAAAACAGGAAGAGGTTTAATTTATAAATAATATGTGCATATAGTTCAGATGAACGTGTGACAATGGACTTCTCTTTCTGACGCCTTCATAATAAAAAAGAAGACATCAGTATTGATGAGAGGCAGATCAAGAGTCAGTCTTCTCTCCATCCAGGTTGTCTAAGTGCATGATCCAGATGAGATGATTCTGATCTGATCCCTGCTGCTTGATCAGTTTAACTCTGAAGGTTTTAAAAAGAATTGAGATGAGTAAAGAAGAAAAAGTGATAAACATGGATCAAACCCGACCGTCTCTCCACGTCTACATGAGGTCATATTCTGTGTGACTCTGTCAGACACGAACTGATCAGTTCAAGTTTGTCAAACTTTTTTCATTTTGTCCTACAGTCACAACAGTTTTTACTTCTGCTCCATTGTTCAGCTGCAATTTAAATTTAGTGCGACTCGTTTTAAGATGAAATTTCAAACTCACCTCGATGGAAAGTTTTTGGGTTTTAATCCCTGAAAAAAACAAAAACAAATATAAAACAACAAACAAACAAAAAAAAACATCTGTTTAGAAAGTTAAAGAAACAATTGTTGATTTTAAAGTTCTGTGAGTGAGAGTGGCTGATGGTCTTATTTGTCTCTTTGTGATGGACAAGAGACATGTCCAGGTGTCCTACAGTGACTGCTGGACATGAACACACCATGACCCAGAAAATAAAAATGTGGATAGGATGAATGAATGGATGAACAGATTCAGTAAATGAATGTATAAATTGATGGATGAATGGATGGATGAATGAATGAAGGGATTCAATGAATAAATGTATATATGGATGGATGAATGGATGGATGAATGAAGAGATTCATTGAATGAATGTATAAATGGAAGGATGAATGGATGGATGAATGAACAGATTCAATGAATGAATGTATAAATTGATGGATGAATGGATGGATGAATGAATGAAGGGATTCAATGAATAAATGTATATATGGATGGATGAATGGATGGATGAATGAAGAGATTCATTGAATGAATGTATAAATGGATGGATGGATGGATGAAAGAACAAATTCAGTGAATGAATGTATAAATGGATGAATGGATGGATGACTGAATGAAGAGATTCAATGGATAAATGTATAAATGGATGGATGAATGGATGGATAAATGAAGAGATTCATTGAATGAATGTATAAATGGAGCATGAATGGATGGATGAATGAACAGATTCAAAGAATGAATGTATAAATGGACAGATGAATGAATGGATGGATGGATGGATGGATGAATGAACAGATTAAATGAATGAATGTATAAATGGATGGATGAATGGATGGAAAAATGAACAGATTCAATGAATTAATATATAAATAGATGAATGAACAGATTAGGTGAAGTAATGTATAAATGGATTTAAGATGGATGAACAGATTCAATGAATGAATGTATAAATGGATGGATGAATGGATGGATGATTGAACATATTCAATGAATTAATGTATAAATGGATGAATGGATGGATGGATGAATGAACAGATTCAATGAATGAATGTATAAATGGATGGATGAATGGATGGATGAATGAAGAGATTCAATGAATTAATATATAAATAGATGAATGGATGCATGGATGAATGAACATATTAGGTGAATTAATGTATAAATGGATTTAAGATGGATGAACAGATTCAATGAATGAATGTATAAATAATGGATGAATGGATGGATGGATGAATGAACAGATTCAATGAATGAATGTATAAATGGATGGATGAATGGATGGATGATTGAACATATTCAATGAATTAATGTATAAATGGATGAATGGATGGATGGATGAATGAACAGATTCAATGAATGAATGTATAAATGGATGGATGACTGGATGGATGGATGAACAGATTCAATGAATGAATGTATAAATGGATGGATGAATGGATGGATGAATGAACAGATTAAATGAATTAATGTATAAATGGATGGATGAATGGATGGATGGATGAACAGATTCAGTGGATGGATGTATAAATGGATGGATGAATGGATGGATGGATGAACAGATTCAGTGGATGGATGAACAGATTCAGTGGATGGATGAATAAATGGATGGATGAATGGATGGATGAACAGATTCAGTGGATGGATGTATAAATGGATGGATGAATAGATGGATGGATGAACAGATTCAGTGGATGGATGTATAAATGGATGGATGAATAGATGGATGGATGAACAGATTCAGTGGATGGATGTATAAATGGATGGATGAATAGATGGATGGATGAACATATTCAGTGGATGGATGTATAAATGGATGGATGATGTAGTGTCATGTGTCACCTTTAATCCTCTTCAGCACGATGACAGTAATGACAGTTGTTATTAAAGCAACAATCGCAGCCTTACTGACGTTCAACCAGAACACAGCTGAAAAACAAAATCATACTTTTTCATTAACAAACATTTAGGCCACTCCTCAAAATGACAAAATATTGAAATATAAGTGCAGCTACAATATATATTGTAAGTACAAATAATATTGAATATTTGTACAAATATAATTTGGTAAAGCCACATGTTGCTGTGGAGTTTAAAAGCTTCAGAAAACATTAAGTGTAAATAAAAATCATAAAACATGTGACGAGTTTGATTTCCTGCAGAGTTTAGATCAAACTTTGTACATGATTTCTGTTTGTCGTCTCCTCCTGGTGTTTCTGTGACTGATGTTGGTTTTGTTGGTTTCTTTGTTGTGTCTTCCTCTAAACAAAGAAAAAATATTTATTTTTATGATCAGGTATATTTAACAGGTATAAATGTTAAACATGTGATTATTTCTCACCTGAAGGATGAGAGCTGAAGGTAAAAAGCTGCACGTTGCTCTCACCTGTCTTTACTTCACACTTGAAAAAGTTCTTTGATTCATAAATAAAGTGGTTTGAAGGAAAGCTCACAGTAGCAAAGCAGTAATCTGAATATGTTTCTACATCTGGATGTTCTTTCACATCACTACCAGGAAACAACCACCTCATGTTGAGTGGACACTCTCCCTCTGTTGCCACAATGCAGTTAAATGTCACTTCGTTCTTGTTCTTCTGTTCTTTTACTGAGGATGGAGGAGAAACACTGATTATTTTATTTCAATATACTTACTGTACTGTCAATCTGCTGATTTAGGGATCACTTTCATTTGAAAATATTGTAAAAATACTCACAGTAAACAACAGAAAGTTGGACCACAGCATCTTCACCTGATTGTTGGTCTGATACAAACTGTCTGCATGTGTAAGGACCAACATCATCATATGTGACCTTCTTGATAACCAGAGAACAGTTTGCTGTAAGACTCAGTCTGTCTGCTCTGAGATCTTTAATCCTCCCAAAAACAACCAGCTCTACATTCAGATGTGCATAACTGTAGTTCCAGGTGGTGGATCCACAGTTCTGCTGACCTCCAATCACATTTTCACAGGACAAAGTGACGTCACCTCCAGCTCTGACAGTTTGTCTTACAGCTCCTGAAAATATGACTAAATAAAATGATATTATTAAAATTAATTCAGATGTTAGTCTGAAAAGTTACAGCTGCAGATGTCAGCTGTTTAACTCTGACTGTAAACTCAACTCAGTGCTTTTATAAAACTGACATGATGTGTTGAACAAACAATACAAGTTATTAAAAACTGTTTTATATCTTCTTACCTTCATACAGGAAGAAAAACAGAAACAGTTTAATCCTCCGTGATGCCACCATCGCTCCTCTCTGTGTCTCTTGTCTCTTTACTTCCTGTCTCTTTACTTCCTAACTCTAAAAATGTTTTTACATGAATATTGTCACTTCCTGTACTTTTTTGGTTTACTGACATCTTCATACATGATGTCATGCAAATTTACAACACTTATTTTTATCAACAACATACTAGTTTTGAGTTTTTGTTAAGACTTTGTGATTTAATCTATTAGAGATTTGTGTAAAGTGTTTAATTTATTTCTCTGAGTGTTGGAGGGTAACTTGACATTAACTTATAGATTATCTAAATTTTATTTGTTATGTAGGTGCATTTTGATATCCTTTTATAAGAACCTAAATTATAATTTTGTTCTGGACAAGAAACCATAATAAAATATGATTGGAACCTTGTTATATGTTTAAAAACATATATATTTAATAGAACATCACTGCAAAACAAAACCAGGAAACAAAGAGTCTACTGTCTCCAAGTGTGGAAGATGAGTAAAGACTTAACTGGAAAATAAACTGAAAGTTATAAACAATAACTCATGTTCCCTGAAGGAAGGGAACGAGGTGCAACATCTGACTATGGGAAATAGCGCCTCCGCGCAGTTCACCTGAAGTAATACATTCACGCCTTTTAAGGCAGGTGGGCGTCAGCAAAGAGGCCCCACCCTCTTTGCATGAAAGGGACTGACGCCCAGCTCTCGTCCTCCAAGTGCACTTCACCTAGCTTAGGCATTTGAAAGGGCAAACATATGTTGCACCTCGTTCCCTTCCTTCAGGGAACATGAGTTATGGTGCATAACTTTCAGTTCCCTTATCTGTCAGTCCACTCAGTGCAACATATGACTATGGGAACATATTTAATTCACGCCCTGAAAATGCTCTGGAAATGCAAGCTTGTGAGAACTTATGCCTTCATATTGTAGGCGTTTAGGCTGTGCTCTGCTCTGTGGTAGAGAGGACAGCCTAAGTGACATCACATGCTGTGACATCCAACCTGTAGTGTTTTGCAAACATGTTTGTCAACTTCCAATTTTGCTGCAGCACATGAGATTGGAATGAGCATGTAAGTTGTAACCCAGAGGGCACCTGCTGACCTCTACTGCTGTACGCCCTCTTAATGGCCTCTGTCACCCAGTGTGAGATGCATTTTTTTGACAGGGCTCTGCCAGCAGCAGGAATTGGCAAAACACAAAAACAGCTGGTTTGTTTTTCTCCAACTGACAGTTTTTTTTTTAGGCACGTAAGGCCCGAAGAGGGCAGAATGCATACAACTTCCTCTGCCCCTTGTCATTACAGGTGGATGAAATAATGTTGGTGGTTCAAAGTCCAGACTTCATTGATTTAGAGTTGGAACTTTTTGGAACATATGCGGGGTTTAGACACATGGTGACCTTTGACCCGTCAGGTGCAAACCCAGTACACATTGGGTGCCCAGATAAAGCGTGTAGGTCCTGCTGGGGGGCCTTTTCCTCAGTACGTCCTTCATGAAACGTATCATGTGAGGGTGAGCACCGGGTGTTTTGCCTCTCCAGCCTTCATGACATGCTGGGATGGCTGACAGGAAGACCTTAGTTGTGGAGAAGGAGCGGATCTTCTCCAACGGGTCTTGTAGGAAAGTGACTAGCGGGGCCAGGTCACAGGAATATGAGGTAATATTCCTCCCTAGACAGGAGGCCTCAAAACACGCCATTAATGAGTGTAGAGAGT
>JBBPBX010031144.1:20463-34716 GCA_038048925.1 Garcialebias charrua | reverse complement strand
GTTTGAGAGGGTGTATCTGAAAACAGACAGTTATTTGAAGCGATTAACTGTTTTAAGTCTTCTCTTTTTTCATCATTAAGATGAGCAAACAACACATCTAAGTGAGCTAAATAGTGAGAGTTAGGTAGCTTCCCTTCCATTTTCACATGAGGGAAACAGTCTTCCTCATTTTCAGCACTTTCAGCACTAGATAGTTCCAGCTTGTTTTCAACAAACTCAGAACATTTAACAACACACACTGTATTCACATGGGTGTTATCCTTTGATTCAACATAGGGTTTGATCATGTTTACATGACACAGTCTGGAACCACGTTTCCTATCAGGAGTAGTGATTATATAATCACGATCAGATATTTTCTCTTTCACAATATATGGCCCGCAGTAACGAGCTTGTAAGCTTGAGCCTGGGACAGGAAGTAGTGTCAATACTTTGTCTCCAGGTTGAAATGCTCTCTCCACAGCTTTTTTATCAAACAGAGACTTCATCTTAGCTTGAGCTACTTTCATGTTGTTCTGGGCAATTTCACATGCTCTTTTTAGCTTAAAACGAAAATCACTGACATAGTCTATTAGATTTTTCTCAGTGTCATCACACAACCACTTCTCTTTTAAAAGCTTTAACGGACCGCGCACGTTGTGAGCGAACACTAGCTCAGCAGGACTAAAACCTAAAGACTCCTGAACAACTTCACGGATTGCAAACATTTGTAAATGTATTCCTTCGTCCCAATCTTTTTCAAATTCTAAACAGTAAGTGCGTAACATTGTTTTCATGGTTTGATGAAAACGTTCAAGAGCACCTTGGCTTTCAGGATGATAAGCCGTAGAACAAGAATGCTTAATGTGCAACTGGTCTAAAACTTGGGCAAATATCTTAGACATAAAATTACTGCCTCGGTCAGTTTGTACTACACGAGGGAGTCCAAATAGTGAGAAGAATCTTGTGAGAACCTTGACGACCACTGGAGTAGTAATCTTACGTACTGGAAATACTTCAGGGAACCTGGTAGAAGTACACATGATGGTTATTAAAAACTTATTCCCAGCTTTTGTTCTAGGTAGAGGTCCAACACAATCAACTATGACACGCTCGAAAGGTTCGGCTACAGCGGGGATTGGGAAAAGAGGGACAGGAGGTATTACAGGTAGTCCCCGAATTACGAGCGCTCTGATCTGCGAGGTCCCAGACTTACGAGCTGCGAATTTTTGGAAAAAACGAAAAAAATACTGAGTTTTCATGTGTTTTTTCACTACAGTTAGCAAGTTAAGCATATAAACACACGTTTCCGATCATTTTTATGCACTCAAAAGTAGTTTTTAGATGAAAATAGAGTGTTTTTAGGTGCGCTGGCGAAATTTACGAGCGGACTTCCGGGTTGAATTTTTGGAAAAAACGAAAAAAATACTGAGTTTTCATGTGTTTTTTCACTACAGTTAGCAAGTTAAGCATATAAACACACGTTTCCGATCATTTTTATGCACTCAAAAGTAGTTTTTAGATGAAAATAGAGTGTTTTTAGGTGCGCTGGCGAAATTTACGAGCGGACTTCCGGGTTGAATTTTTGGAAAAAACGAAAAAAATACTGAGTTTTCATGTGTTTTTTCACTACAGTTAGCAAGTTAAGCATATAAACACACGTTTCCGATCATTTTTATGCACTCAAAAGTAGTTTTTAGATGAAAATAGAGTGTTTTTAGGTGCGCTGGCGAAATTTACGAGCGGACTTCCGGGTTTACGAGAGAAATGGCGGCCGTTCCAAATTACGAGATTTCCGGTTTACGAGCGCCCCCTTGTGACGGATCTCGCTCGTAAATCGGGGAATACCTGTACTTGGTTTGGTTTTCCTGCTATTTGGCAAATGTGACAACAGTGACAATGCTGAATTACATTTTTTTTCAGTCCAGGCCAAAAGAAATGACGTAGTATGCGGTCATATGTTTTTCTGATCCCTAAATGACCAGCTAATGGATTGTCGTGGGCTAGACGCAATACTTCAGCACGATAGGGTGTAGGAAGTACTATTTGTATTACCTGATGCCATTCCTCATCAGGACGAACAGTTAACGGCGTCCATTTGCGCATTAACATGCCCTGCTTTAAAAAGTATCCTGTACTTATTAGCTTCGGATCATCAGGTAAATCTTTAGCAAACAAGGTTTTTAGGGTTTCATCCTTCTTCTGTAAGTCAACTAGCTGTTGTCTAGACAGCGACAATTTTGTTTCATCCATCTCTTCTACACATGTTTCTGATAACATGGGCACTGGATTCTCTTCAGTACTCATCATAAAACTGTTACATAAGTCAATGTCAACATCGGTCTCTTCGTTTTGTTGACGTTTGTAGGCTGCCCGTGTCACAGCACATGATGTGAAAACATCAGGAAAGGTGCGTGCTAATTCATCTGGTTGGGTACACAACACTGGGACAGGTGTTACTTCAGGAGTAACAAGCACGCGTCCTCCAGCCAAATCATTCCCCATGATCATTGAGATTCCTGTAATGGGAAAACTCGGTCTAAGCCCAACTACGACTTCTCCAGAACATAACTCAGAATGGACCACAACTCTAGCTAAAGGCACGTTAAAATCTTGCATACTAAAACCACGTATAGGTTGCTGTGTTTTAATAATCTCAAGTTCATCAGAAGGTAGTACATCTTCTAATATGAAGGACTGAGATGCAGCTGTATCACGCAGTATTTTGATCGGTACCTTATTACCAGAGTGAGAAACAGAAATGAACCCTTCCATTATAAAAGGCCGAAATCCATCGTTTTCAGGAGAACCTGTAGTGGGAGATAGCTGTTTACTCAGAGTGTCAACAAGTGCTACTGGCTTTGGATCTTGTTTTAGTTTAGGGCAATGGGTACTAATGTGACCTTCTTGTCGGCAATAAAAACAAACTACATTATCCTTTGTAGATGCTCCACGTCCAAACGAAGCTCTACTTTCCCTACGTCCAGCAAACGCACCACTCTCCCTGTGAGCGACAGCAGATCCTCTCGACTTTCCGTTACCTCTGGGTCTGAAAAACCGAGGAGACTCAAAACCATCCGCTTTAACTTTATCAGGAGTAGGTGTTTTGTCAAATCTAGGACGTTCAAAACTGAGCTTATGGGTCAACATATACTCATCTACTAAAACTGCGGCTTTAGAAGCCTCCAACACTCTGTGTTCATTTAAATAAGTAGCTACCCGATCCGGTAAACATTTCTTAAAATCTTCGATTAATATAAGGTGTTTAAACTGTTCAAAACTAGTCACTGAACTAGCCGTACACCATCGATTAAGAAGAATTTCTTTATCTCTCATATAATCAGCATAAGTCTGACTCTCAAGTTTTCTTAGCTTTCGGAACTTTTGTCTGTACGCTTCCGGTACTAATTCATAAGCTCGTAAAATAGCTTCTTTCACTTTCTTGTAATCACTACTGTCATCTATTGAAAGAGATGCATAAGCGTCTTGAGCCTTTCCGGTTAATTTGCACTGTAATAATAAGGGCCATGCATAATCAGGCCACTTAAAAGTGTGCGCATTTTTTTCAAATAGGACAAAAAATTTGTCTACGTCACTCTCATTGAATGAAGGTACGAATGATAGATTGTTACTCACGTCAAAACTAGGTACAACAGGTGAAAACGGAGCTTGTCCTTGTTCCAGCTCCTTCAGGCGAATTTTAGCTTCTATCTCCATTTCCTTCTCTCTTAAAGCTGTCTGTTGCGCCAGCTCAGCAGCTCTCATTGTGGCTTCTGCAGCTTCTTTCTTAGCTTCCCTCTCGAGCTCTGCTGCTCTTATGACCGCCTCAGCATCAGCTGCGTTTTTTATCCTAACGGTTTCATTTTCCATCCGACGTAGTTCCAACTCTAATTCAAGTTCCTTTAAGCGAACCTCTTTATCCATAGCATAAGAGAATGGAGTCCTCACAGGACTTTCTGCTATCATTTCAGCAGTAAAAACTCCAAGGCGAGCTAATTCTGTGATCAGTTCACGTTCTATCGTCTCCCTTCTAGTGCGTTTATCTACAGGGATCTCGTAGTGTTCAGCTACACACAATAACTGCTCTTTTGTGCAGTTAGCCAGAGCCTCAACGGTAGGGTTTTCTACAAAACCGTCTAAACTGAACTCCATGGTTATATACACAAGACAGTAGACCGTTCACTTCACTAAATACAACAGTATTAAAATATCCGAGCCACAAGTGAACGCAACAAACAGACGCGCAGCTGTGAGCACTCAACCAAATCAGCAGCTTGCTGAGCTGATTCAACTCAACTATTAGATGAAACGTGATGGGGTTTCCAAGAGTAGATAGTCTGTAGGCTAACAGACACACCAGAGTACTACAAATGATTTTAGTCAGCCGGCCGCTGACAAAACAGATGTGCAGGACGTCTAACAAGCAAAGCACAGCAGATGCACCAAAACACCCAATTCACTACTACTAGTTCTGTAGGAGAGAACTACAAAACACTAGCTCATATTAGTCATCCCGGACGAGCCCCCAAATAAATATGTTACGACTGGATCAGCCAAAACATATTCATGGGACACCAGACACAGAAAAAGTTTTAACAAAATTTTATTTAACTAAAAATAAGCGCTTCCAAGCAGGCAGGGTCCTCCCTGGCTTCTCCCACCAGGCACGGAGCGACTTCTTCTGGATCAGCGTCCAAAGGAAAAGAAAATTAATAAAAAGTACAAATAATTGTTGGACTGGTGGGCGAGGCCAAAAACAATATAACGCCACCCAGGGTGGTCCAATCCTGTACAGGACCGTCGTACCCCCCCAGGCGACGATCTACCTTACCAAAGAAACCCCTAAACAAACAAAACACGAAAACTGGACTACCTGCACCCACACAGTCAAAAGTACAACAAAACATGAGATAGAGAAAAAAAACTCAACAGCCACCTCACTGTTGATCCCAGTTGTCCTCCTCCTAAACAACTGTAAAGACACTGCCCTCAGTGTCTTCAACCATAGACCTGAATAAACCTCATAGGCACAAACATAGGTACACACCTTCAAAGTCAGAAGCCAAAACTTCCATTAGCACTTAAGGTGCTTTTAGACCACACAGAACTCTATTTAAATAGTCAGGGTCACTTCAGAGCTCCAAACAGCTCAGCTACTCTCCCTTGAGCAGACTTACCAACAAACAGAGAGGGTGGAGGTTTCTCTGAGTCAGCATAACACACACACAGCTTTACAGCTGTCAAGCAACACTAGGCTATGTACCTTCAGTGTATCTTCAGCCCATTCATCAGCTGACATCTGGTGTCTTTCCACACCAGCTCTACTAGATTCACAAGCCAAATCTTGTGTCCAGCTTCTACCCTTGCTTCCAGCAAGTCCACACACTTGATCAACAAGCCCAATCCTGTTGCATCAAGTCTCATTCACCACTATGTTAGTTTTTAGCAAACAAAATGATAAATTAATGAAAATTACTTTAAAGTGAGTTTAAATTTAAAAACCGTGTTTATTCACGGGACATCCGACTACACGCAAATGCAACATTGTTCTTTATTCTTTGTCTCTGTTCTTTATTCTTTGTCTAGACAAGACAAGGCTAATATGAGCTCCAAGTGGGGAAAATATGGAAAAAAATACAATAAAGATTGGGAGAAAGAGCGTGCTCTTCAAGAATGGATCCGGCCACAGATGGGAGACTCATCAAAGGCGTTTTGTAGGTTTTGCAAATGCGAAATCCGTGCCCACCATGCTGACCTTATTCAACATGCCGGTACAGCGAAGCACAAAAAAAACTGTGCACCGTTCTCGTCCATGAGACTAACGAGCATGGGTTTCACTTCCCCCCAAAAGAATGATACAAAACTAATAAATCAGTTAAAAATAGCCACCTACATAGCATGTCACACCTCAATCAGTGCTGTGGACCATCTAGGAGAACTAATTCGATCCACTTTGCCTGACAATCACATGAAAATGCACAGAACAAAATGCACAGCATTAATAAATAATGCAATAGCCCCATGCATGTTCAAAGACCTGATGCGTGATATTGGAGATGCCCAGTATTCTCTTGTAATTGATGAAAGCACAGATATCACATCTGTCAAGCAGCTGTGTTTGGTGATCCGCTATTTTAGTATTAAATTGAATAAGACTGTGTCAACCTTTTTGGGACTGGTTAACTTGGATGGTGAAACAGCTGAGGCTATTGCCTCAACCCTGACCAGTTTTCTACAGAGCATTGGACTGGATATCAAAAAATGCATTGGATTAGGCACAGATGGCTGCAGTGTTATGGTGGGGAAAAGAAATTCTGTGTACACACACCTGCTCCAGCAAAACCCAGATCTTCAGCTGCTCAAGTGTGTGTGCCATTCAATAGAGCTGTGTGTAAGCAAGGCAGTCGAGACCCTCCCTCGGAACCTTGAATACTTAGTTTCTCACTCTCACAACTGGTTTTCACACAGTGCCCTCCGCCGCGTGAATATGCAAAGATTTACAGCCTTATCAATCCTGGGGAAGTTCCTTTAATGCTCATGCAAATGTCAAGTACACGATGGCTTTCCATCCATGACTGCTGTTTACGCATACTCCAGCAATGGGATGAACTGAAGCTTCATTTTCTGCTATGCAAAGATCAGCAAAGATGTTATGATTCTGAAATCCTGCACCAGATGTACAGTGATCCATTGAACAAGCTGTACCTATTGTTTTTAATGCCATTTCTGCAAGAATTCAACAGGATCAACAAGTTGTTTCAGCAAGATAGGGGTAATCCATTCAAAATGCTGGACTGTTTGCTCCTTTTCTTTCGCTCCCTCATCTCCAGAGTGGTGAGGCCAGATAAAATCCCCACATCAGACGAACAACTGCTGGAAATCAATTTAACAGACAAAAATGCTTTGTTACCTGTGGGTGCAATTTGTTATGGACTGACCTTCACAATTGCACTGGATGAGGCAAAAATTGAATGTGTAGCAGAGAGAAATATGAAAAGCAGGTGCAGAGACTTCTTGGTGGAAGCATGCAGACAAGTGCAACAGAGACTTCCAGCTAACATCCAGATATGGAAATCTATGACTGTGTTCAGTCCAACTGTCATTCTGTCACAAACAAAACAACAACTTCGACATATGTCACTTCTGAAACTTTATTCTGGCACTCTTGAAGCTCTTGACACACAGTATCAGGCTGTTACATACCACCCATGGACAAACAAGGATGACATCCAGGCAGAGGCATTTTGGGTTGAAGTGCTGAATTACAAAGACAGCAGTGGAGAGCAGGCTTTCCGTGAAATTGCCCTATTTGCTCTGTCTCTGCTTGCTATGCCATTAAGCAATGCTGATGTCGAACGAGTGTTCTCCCAAATGAACCTGGTAAAGTCCAAACTGAGGAACAGAATGAGGCAGGACACGCTCAGCAGCATACTCCACATAAAATATGGACTGAGGAGGCAAAGTTTGTGCTGCAAAGACTTCATTCCAACCAAGGAGATGGTCGAGCGCTGCACAAGTGAGATGTACTCTGTGGAAGAAACGACTGAGAATGATGTCAATGAAAACAGTGATGATGGAATGTAGTTCAGGTAAAATCTACATGTTTTTCATCCATGCCAGGCTTTATGCTAATTTCACCATATGTGACTTCTGTGTTGCAGATGAACAGACCTGAAGGGGCAGGAAGAACAAGGAAAGAAGATGATTTCAATGATTTTTTAAAACAGTTTTTAAACAGTTTTTATCTAAACAGTTTTTAAACAGAGTTTTTTTTAAACAGTTTTTTTAAACATAGTTTAAACAGTTTTTAAACAGTTTTTTTAAACAGAGTTTTTTTAAACATAGTTTTTTATAACAGAGTTTTTTTAACATAGTTTTTTATAACATATTTTTTAAACAGAGTTTTAAGAAATCAGTTTTTTCCTGCCTGTATGCTGTTTTTTTTTCTACCTGCTTCATTGAGCATCAGTATAAAGAAAGTTGTTTTGTTGACTTGCTTTTTAATTTAAATGTTATTTTTTAACTTGTACACATGACAAACCAGCTGTATAAAAACGCAAAATGTATTTTTATTTTTAGACTGAATACATTCTTTAATGTATAATTTTGCTGGTTTTATGCCATAATAAATATGTTTATACGGTTTAAAACGGCCTTTTTATTACACAATGGGATGGGTTGCCAGCTGGGCTTTTTTGGGGCTTTTTTTGAAAGGGCGAGTCGCTTTTTTGTGCTTGTTTTGAAGGAGCTGATCGCTTCTTTCGGTCTGGAGATCTGGCAACCCTGCCCGCAACTGGTTTCTCTCCTCTGGAAAAGCTGGAGACGTTCCGGTCATATGCCAACTCGACCCACGTCTCAGCTGGAGTCACGGCAAAGCCTTGCTGTACCTCGAATCACTCATTTCTGAAAGAATTTGTTTTCTGAAGTTTTACTTTGAAAGTTCAGCCAGTGCGATTGGGGCCTGTTCCTGCCGGTGAAAGCGTGCTCCTGGCTCGTCTGATCAGTCATACACGCACGAAGTCGACTGGACCTCAACTGGACAACACAGTCCGGTGGTGTCCACAAACTTCTCTGTCCTCACCTCCAAGGGACTATCGTCACCAGGTAAAGAGGCTTTGTTTGTATGCTGCACGTGTCGGAGGTACAGCCGGATCTGTTTGGGAAAGGCATGCCACCCTGGTTGGTTCAAAATAATCAACTTCAGCTAACTTAGCTTTCATCTTCTTCCTCCTATTTCTTATTTTTCATAAGCTATTAATCTGTCAAGTAATGTGCCAACAGTTAAATCCTAACTGTCTGTTTGTTTTAATTTGAATTCTTGTCAACGTAGTTATTAAATCAGAGCTAATATCGATACAAATGTTTAATGTAATTTTTGTGATAGTTTCAATAAAAGGTCTATTTTTTGGTAGACCAACATAAGTTGAAGCCTCTCGTGAAGTTACATTTCTGGCTAATCACTTCACAGATTTATTGATTTATTCTGAAAAAGTTGAGACCCCGTGAATCGGTGGCATGTTTGTTCAGATAAAAGTCTGCTCAGACCTGCGCATCTAAAACTATAGGGAAGTCAGTAAACTGACCTCGTAAGTGTTTAATTACACAAACGCCCTATAGATTTCTTTACATCATTAACACAAAAATAGAGGAATAAGAGAATCTCTTATGACTTATTGTGTTTTGATATGACTTATTGTGTTTTGATTCAAAATAATGTAATAAAATAGTGTTCACTTGTCTCCTTGAGAGCCTCAGGAGCACTGTACCACTCAGAATTTCAGAGAGATGTGAAAAGGTGTACATCCACGTCAGAGATGAGGGGGTCTATCTCACTACAACTCCATGACGAATCTGGGCACCTGGGAGTGGAAAAAACTCTTGGACTTGTCCGTGACAGGTTCTATTGGCCCAAGATGGGAACTCAGGTTGAGCAATATGTAAAAAACTGTGGAAGATGCATCACTCGTAAATCACTTCCGCAACGAGCTGCTCCTTTAAATCAGATAACAAGTCAAGGCCCGCTCAACCTTGTGTGCATCGATTTTCTATCACTTGAGTCAGACTCGCAGGGGTTTTCCAGCATCCTAGTTGTGACAGATCATTTTACGCGGTATGCCCAAGCCTTCCCGGCTAAGGATCAAACGGCTGCCACGGTGGCAAAGATTCTTTGTGAGCGTTACTTCGTGCATTATGGACTCCCAGCACGAATACATTCAGACCAAGGGAGGGATTTTGAAAGTAGACTGATCAAAGACCTCTTAAAGATGCTTGGGATCCGTAAGTCAAGAACGTCTCCCTATCATCCGCAAGGAGATCCCCAGCCCGAAAGATTCAACCGTACACTTCTATTGATGCTTGGAACCCTTGAGCCGAAGCAAAAGAACAAGTGGAGTCAAAAGATAAGTCAGTTGGTTCACGCCTACAACTGCACTCAAAATGAAGCAACAGGATACTCGTGGATGATAGTGAGACAGAACCACCAAAGAGATGTATGACAAGAGCACAACTACAAAGGGAAAGTGGACTCCTAAGGTCTTCCCACAGGGATGAGGAAATGTACTCGGACTCAGAGTATGAGGAAGTATACTTATCCAAACCATTGGGAGTTGACTTGGATGGACTGCTAACTCATCCAGAGTTTTCCAACAGAATATCTGGGCTCACCACCAGTGAAACTGACCAACCAAGATCAGTCTAAGACTTGGGAGAGTTAGAGGCAGTTCCTAGTACCTACTCAGACAACGCCACTATCCCTGCTCCAGCACTTGATGACCTTGTGGGGGAAACAGACCTCAACTCAGTACGTATGCCTGCTGAAAGATCAAGGAGAATTGTTCGACCTGTAGTTCGATTGACCTACGATGAACTCGGCAAGCCTTCTGACCAGCCAGTGACAGTCTTCAGCCATGGAGTGTTGGTGGGAAGTGGAACCTACCAAGTCCCCAGAAGCCAGTTTTGCCATACCTTCTGGTGTCACCCCCTGGCCATGTGTGAAACATGTTCAAGGTTAAGTTCTCATTAAAACTAGTTTTAATGTTAGCCTCTGTTAGTTGTCTAACTTTTGATTTGATGAGGACATCAAAATCTTCTAGCAGGGGGAAGATGTAGCCCAGTGGATAAACTGAGGTTTCTACAAGGTAACAATGAGGTTAATAGAAGTCTTACATACTTCAAGACCAGACACAAATATATTAAAAGTAAACATTTATTTACTAATGCATAACATTGATGACAGTTATGGGTTTCATATCGGTCTTTTGCACGTGACGTCACGGCTCATATATTTTTGCACTTACGGTCGCCATGTTGGGTGTATGCCGGTTCATTTAAACAGAGGAAGTCCATGTTAAACACAGTGCGATACAGAACAATAACATCAGCAAAATGCAAACTAAATATAAAAATGAGCAGAAGCCTTATAGAGAGAAACTCAACCTTGAAGCCAGAGAACGTTAGTCCCAGAGAAGGGTCATTCAACATTTCTACCTTTGGAACCCAGAGACGGGTCGAGTGACCCAAAGGATTTTAGCTAACATCCTATAATGAGCTGTTAACAGGCGCTTTTGTTTTGTAAATAAGGCCATTACTGGCGCACCACAGGAGGGGGCAGCTTAACCAATTTGACTAAGGCTACGCTTTTTTGCGCAAGTGAACTTGGCTTCTAAATCCCCCGGTCCCTTTCAGTGGGCTACATATGTTGGTCCGTCACTTGACCTCAGGTCATGTGACCTATGTCGGTCCGTCAGTTTACCTCAGGTCATGTGACCTGTGTCGGTCCGTCAGTTGACTTCATGTCGTGTGACCTGTGTCGTTTTGTCAGTTGACCTCAGGTCATAAGACCTGTGTTGGTCCGTCACTTGACCTCAGGTCCTGTGACCTGTGTCGGTCCGTCAGTTGACCTCAGGTCATGTGACCTATGTCGGTCCATCAGTTGACCTCTGGTCATGTGACCTGTGTCGGTCCGTCAGTTGACTTCATGTCGTGTGACCTGTGTCGTTTTGTCAGTTGACCTCAGGTCATGTGACCTGTGTTGGTTTGTCACTTGACCTCAGGTCATGTGACTTGTGTTGGTCCGTCAGTTGACCTCAGGTCATGTGACCTGTGTTGGTACGTCAGTTGACCTCATGCCTTGTGACCTGTGTTGGTCCATCAGTTGACTTCATGTCATGTGACCTGTGTCGTTGTGTCAGTTGACCTCAGGTCATGTGACCTGTGTTGGTTCGTCACTTGACCTCAGGTCATGTGACCTCTGTCATTGTGTCAGTTGACCTCAGGTCATGTGACCTGTGTTGGTACGTCAGTTGACCTCATGCCATGTGACCTGTGTCGGTCCATCAGTTGACTTCATGTCATGTGACCTATGTCGTTGTGTTAGTTGACCTCAGGTCATGTGACCTGTGTTGGTACGTCAGTTGACCTTATGCCATGTGACCTGTGTCGGTCCATCAGTTGACCTCAGGTCATGTGACCTATGTCAGTCCATCAGTTGACCTCATGCCATGTGACCTGTGTCGGTCCATCATTTGACTTCATGTCATGTGACCTGTGTCATTGTGTCAGTTGACCTTAGGTCATGTGACCTGTGTTGGTTTGTCACTTGACCTCAGGTCATGTGACCTGTGTTGGTACGTCAGTTGACCTCATGCCATGTGACCTGTGTCGGTCCATCAGTTGACTTCATGTCATGTGACCTGTGTCGTTGTGTTAGTTGACCTCAGGTCATGTGACCTGTGTTGGTACGTCAGTTGACCTCAGGTCATGTGACCTGTGTTGGTCCGTCAGTTCACCTCAGGTCATGTGACCTGTGTCGGTCCGTCACTTGACCTCAGGTCATGTGACCTGTGTCGGTCCGTCAGTTGACCTCAGGTCATGTGACCTGTGTCGGTACGTCAGTTGACCTCATGCCATGTGACCTGTGTCGGTCCATCAGTTGACCTCAGGTCATGTGACCTATGTCAGTCCATCAGTTGACCTCATGCCATGTGACCTGTGTCGGTCCATCAGTTGACTTCATGTCATGTGACCTGTGTCATTGTGTCAGTTGACCTCAGGTCATGTGACCTGTGTTGGTTCGTCACTTGACCTCAGGTCATGTGACCTGTGTCGTTGTGTTAGTTGACCTCAGGTCATGTGACCTGTGTTGGTACGTCAGTTGACCTCATGCCATGTGACCTGTGTCGGTCCGTCAGTTGACCTCCGGTCATGTGACCTGTGTTGGTCCGTCAGTTGACCTCAGGTCATGTGACCTATGTCAGTCCATCAGTTGACCTCATGCCATGTGACCTGTGTTGGTCCATCAGTTGACTTCATGTCATGTGACCTGTGTCATTGTGTCAGTTGACCTCAGGTCATGTGACCTATGTTGGTACGTCAGTTGACTTCATGTCATGTGACCTGTGTCGTTGTGTTAGTTGACCTCAGGTCATGTGACCTGTGTTGGTACGTCAGTTGACCTCATGCCATGTGACCTGTGTCGGTCCGTCAGTTGACCTCAGGTCATGTGACCTGTGTTGGTCCGTCAGTTGACCTCAGGTCATGTGACCTGTGTCGGTCCGTCAGTTGACCTCATGTCGTGTGACCTATGTCGGTCCGTCAGTTGACTTCATGTCATGTGACCTGTGTCGGTCCGTCAGGTGACGGACAACAATAGGTCAAGCATGTTTTAGAACACAGCAATGGGCCACCTGCATGTGCCGGCACGCACCGTATATACATGTGCCAAGGACAAGGAGAGAGACAGTACTTGTAAGCAAAATAATTTATTTGACAGAACATCAAAGTTACAGGATAGTCAGCACAGCAGAATAAGACAATTTTATGCATAAAATTGTTCTGGAGCAGACAAAGCTTTCCGTTCAGTGGATGTCCCAAAATGTTCAACTGTGAGATAACTTCAGGGTCTGTTATGTGTGAATTCAGGTCAGGGCCTCTCTTCTGACTAAGGGGGGAAGTGCAAGCAGAGTCTTACTTACCTGGTGGAAACATTGGAATGCAGTTTGTGCAGTCTGGTGTGGTGGGGGTGTCTGAGTTGTGTGCACGCATATTTATAACAAAAGGCAGTTAATGGCCCACTAATGTGGACCCACTAATGGCCCACTAATGGTTGGTTTGGACTAAGGGTCTTTTGACCCTCTTTCAGGACTTCTGGGGGGAGGTTGAACATCCTGGGACTTCTAGTGTTAACAACATTGATCCTTACGAGGTAGCAGCTAAGGCATGGACTTCCTCTGTTTAAATGAACGGGTATCCACGGAAAATGGCGACCGGGAGTGCAAAATGTCACGTGTCTGCAAAAGACCGATTCTTGTTTCTGAAAGAAATACACTTGTATTTTCCTTTACTTTAATATTTAAATAATATTAAGGGTAAATATAGTTACTAAGTAAATAAAACTGTATTTTGTAAATCAATTGAGCATTATTTTACGTAAATATTGCATGTGGAAGAAGTATTAGTTTGACGTAAGCTGCACTGTGTATTTATTTGGTTTTGCCACCTGATTGGTCACTAAGACTGCTTGTCCAGGGGTGAGCCATCTGATTGGTCACTGGGACTGCTCGTCCAGTAGTTGAGCCACCTGATTGGTCACTGGGACTGCTCGTCCAGTGCGTGACTCGTGATTGGAAGAGGGAAGAGTTCTTTAGTTTTAGCAGGTCGCTTTCGTAAATGAGCCCATGAGGTTCAAAAGATTTACCTGACTAAATAAAGGTTGAATGAATGAATGAAAAGTGGAAGGCGGGATGAACCGGTTGATGCAGAACCGAGGAGAGACGA
>JBBPBX010031143.1:0-29167 GCA_038048925.1 Garcialebias charrua | reverse complement strand
CAACATGATCACAAAAAGTTTTTTTTTTTATATTTATGTACACAGAAATATTATATTAAAACTTATTTAAATATGTACCAATCTTGACTGCTTTGAAAAAAATTGACGTGACTTCTGCTCCACTGAGCCCACATGACTCAGGGGGAGGGAGAATAGCCCCTCCCATTTTCTCCACCCTGTTTCATGCGTTTGGATGTGAGCTTAAAATGAGATACTTTACTGGTATTTAAACATATATCTACCGTACACAGAAAGATGTCACACAGAAAGAATTAAAAAACTTTTTTAACATCTCTTTTGTTTGTTTTAACCTTAACAACTCACTTTTAGCTTTTCCTCACATTTAAGCTGTCTTTATTTACACTATGTTGTTGCAGAAAAAGCAACATCTCTCATTTATTTGTATGTTTTTCAATTTCTCTCATTCCTGCAGCCCCAAGAGTTCACCAGCTGGAGGGGAACATGTGTGAGGTCACATGGGAGACAATTCCACCAATGAAAGGAGATTCTGTGAGCTACGTTGTCCAGTTGCTGGTTGGACGGGAATCTGAATATAAACAGGTTTGTCTCTCAAAGGGTTGTTCAGAGAGCCGCAGCCTGTGTAATACGTTTCTGTACAGTGCCCCCCCCCCCAAGATGACTTCCGGTGTGACTTGGCATTCTATAAATAAACTGAAACTGAACTGTAGAAAGGTATTTCAAATCTTCCTTGGGAAAAATTATGTAGTTTTGCTCAAATGAAAATGTAAACTTTCCAGTTGGCCCACCAAATGCAAGTAGAGTTGTGATTTCTGACCCGAGCCCGACCCGATCCGAACCCAAAATCCAGGCCAAAATGATGTGCGTGATGGGTGGGCTGGGTCAGTCTCTGGCTTTTGATGCGGTTGTACGAATCATACAGCACAAAGAAAACCAAATAAGAATGCACAATATAAAATTGTGTTAATCTACTTGTAAACACACCCATGGGTGTGTTTGCCTTGTGCTTTTTTTGTGTGGATAATTGTTGTGTTTTGTTGTCTTACTTTCTGTCTTTCCTTTCTCTCTACAAAAATAAAATAAAAATAATAATAATATTCATATCGGTGTGAGAGGATGGCTGTAAGGTGAGAAGGGAGGCCATCTATAAAGGGGGGAAAAATCTACTTGTAGAGGAGGAGGCAGTAAGTTTATATGATGAGGATGAGGAAAGCCATAAAATAGAGTGCAGAAGTTCATCCGACTGTGAAAAGAGAGAGCAGTGCTGGCGCAGTGCGGAACAATTACAGTACACGTGTCCCCGCCTGCCACATGCTCTTTGCTCTTATCACAGGGGCGGCCGTGGTGTAGTGGTAATGGCAGTCGTCCCCCGATCGGAAGTTAGGAGGTTCGAATCCCGGTTCCTCACACCATGTGTCGTTGTGTCCCTGGGCAAGACACTTAACCCCGAGTTGCTCCCGGTAGGACTGGAAGGCGCCTTGCATGGCAGTCGCCGCTACCGGTGTATGAATGTGTGTATGAATGGGTGGATGGTTGGTATTGTAAAGCGCTTTGGGGCCCCTCACAGGGGGCTGGAAAGCGCTATATAAATAAGCTCCATTTACCATTTACCATCACACATCTGAGGATTTGCAATTGACCAACAACAAGCTATATAATGGAGCTGGAAAGTATTAAAGAAAAGCTAAATAAAAAGTCAAGTAAAGCTTCAAATGGACAACTGAATCATCAGCAGCATGCATCTGCTGACTATAGAGCGATATGGCTCAAACATAATATTATGATATTTCAGAACATTCTGACGATAACGATACATTTTGTGATTTAACAAAAACAAACAGAAATCATAGTTATTCATTTGACAAAATTAACTTAGCATGTTGCTTTGCATTACCGTATATAAAAAACAAACAAAAAACAAGGGTTAATTTTACTGCAATTATTTTTTTTAGTGAAGTATTCAGTCTTAAAGTATAAAAATAAAAATTATCGTTCTGTTATTTAGATTGAAAAAGTCCGTACACACTATAGAACAACAAAATCCACTGCAAAACCTAAAGTGCGTGTGCAGTTCCCCAAAAAACTAAATAGAATTAAAGCTTAAGATCTGCTGAGCATAAATTTAACCTACCGGTACAAGAAAAAATATGGTGCCTTTAAATGAAGTATAACTTCCAAAACTTGTGACAAATGCTGAAAACAAATGAAATGCTGCCTGAAAGGACTGAAGATTAGAACATAGCCATCAGCCAGTTTCCAACACAGTTCCAACACCTGATCCTCAGGAAAGTAGCTGGTCTGGAAGTTTGAGCTGCACAGTTCCCAATCACTGTTGGTGCAGGTAAGGCTCCACAGTCCGACTTGACCATAAATCGTAAATCAGTGGTCGATGCATAGTCGGTGTTTATACAAGCGGGGTGCCCCACCGCATCAACAGAACTGAGCTCACAGTCTGCCAAACTGAACTGCGCACCCCCCCACCACCCCCACCCCCAGAATGATAATCTTAGATGTGAAAAAGGGAGAAAAAAAAAAAAAAGGGAGAAGAACTATGAGGGTAGATAGTGGTAGATAGTGGTATTACAAAAAAGATCTTTCACATCTTGTCTATTAGGACACGATTTGAGACATCAAAAAACTCTACCAGCAAGCACAGTTAAGACAAATTACATATGCATTTGAGGTCCAGGCGCTGAGATTAGTCCATGAGCCTTTCTTCAGATCAGCCACAGTTTCTGGTGATGTTTTCAGCCAGCAGTTCTGATAAGCACTCACAGAAAGTTCTCTGGGAAGGGGGGATGTGATAGATGCAGTTGTTGTCCTCGGTTACTCATGACCCAGGAGAAATTTAATAGTCAGCCCATTTCCAAGGCTGTTTGGGAGTCAGATTCAGATATGCTTGATTGTAGATTTTCTTCAGGCAGACAGTTTTCTTTTCCTGCATCATTGAGTGTCCATCTGGACGATCCAAATCCAAAATGGTCTAATTGTGGGAATCCGTTCCACGGATTTCATGCTATGAATCCTCCTCCAGGTTGAACCCACCACGCTGATGAGTCCCAGAAGCCGCGGGTGGCCTGCGATTCTCATAAATCGCCTCCACCTCACGGTTAAGCTCGTAAAGCAGCTGATTTAGCGAGGTCACGGCACGGATCAAACTTTCACTCTGACTCGGAAGCTTAGACATTGCCGTAATAGCTGCTGAAGTCTTTCTCAGTTTCCGATAGAACAGGGTTCTGCAGATGCCGAACAGCAAAGCGCCTGCCATCATAAATCCAATTATGTAAACATCTTCAACGTCCTCCACAGACAAGACTGAGAGACACATCACCTTCCACTTGTCCCAGGAATCCATGACGTAACCACCAGAGTGTGTTTGTGACGGGCAAGCTGGCTCCCCCGGATCTTGTCGCTTTGTAGAGTTGACCGTCCATGATACCAAATCCATAATCTCAATTTACGTTCGAGAGATGAGTGCCAAGGAGCTGCAGACAAAACAGAGAGCCGAGTAGGGAGAGGAAAAGCAGAAGCAGCCGCTTGCAAACAGAGCAAGGCAAAAAAAAGGCAGTGGTCAAAGGTATGGGCCTTGGCGCTCTGACTCTGGCTTACCAAAGCTGGCTCTTGGGACATGGAGTGTGACCTCTCTGGCAGGGAAGGAGCCTGAGCTTGTGTGTGAGGTTGAGGGGTACCAACTACATATAGTTGGGCTCATCGTGTAAGGTAGGCAGCCTGACCAGGTCCAGATTTGCTGCAGAAAACTTCCTTGTGTGTTGATAGTCCAGGAACCAGCTGAATCCAAAAAGCAGGAACCAGTTATCATGAATCCAATTAAATATGTGTCCTTAAGATCCACAGATGAAAGCAGAGATTGGCACGTCATCAAGTCTTCCAAGTCGATGAGATATCCAGCTGTGTGCATGCCAACAGGACAAATTGGCTCGCCTACAGCCTGTCTTCTTTTTGAAGAAATGTTATCAGTTGTGTTGAGGGACCAACTGACCAAATTGAAGTCCATAGTTATGATTCTGAAGATTTTGAAGAAGAAATGCTCTCAGACAGTTTCACAGACAAGACAAAGCAAAAGCAAAGCGGAGACTGAGAGGAGATGTCCGCCCTTGAGAAGAGCAAGTGTTGAATGTGATTTCAATTGAGTTTTCCCCATTGGATGAGAGGGTGGCTTTCCTGCGCCTTCAGGTGGGGGGGATGGACTCGTGACTGTTGTTTGTGCCAAACATGCCAAACGGAAGTTCTGAGTATCCAGCCTTCTTGGAGTCTTTGGTACGGAAGTGTATTGCATTCAACCATGATTTTTTTTTTTGGAGCTTATGTAGTAAAAACGTGATAATTATGTAGTGAAAACGTGATAATTATGTAGTTAAAACGTGATACTAAGTAGTGAAAACGTGATATTATGTAGTGAAAACGTGATACTATGTAGTGAAAACGTGATATTATGTAGTGAAAACGTGATAATTATGTAGTTAAAACGTGATACTATGTAGTGAAAACGTGATACTTATGTAGTTAAAATGCGATACTAATTCAGGAAGAGCGTTTCCTTTAAATATAGTCGACCTGCTGACTTCCATATATGTCAGATAGGACAATGGTTAAGACCGCTGCCTTTCATGTAGATGACCCAGGTTCGAGTCCGACCTGGTCAGACTGATTGGCTGAAGATACAGCATGGAGAAATATTTAACAGGGATGAAAAGAAAGGCGAAGACAGACGAAGATAATAAGAAAGCAGGTCCCCAGAAAGCTAAGACGAGGAAATATGATGAAGCGTATTTAGCGCTTGGCTTCACTGTGACGAAGGTGGGAGATGAGGAAAGACTGGTGTGTCTGTTATGTCTTAAAATATTAGCAGCGGACAGCATGAAGCCTAATAAATTAAGACGTCACTTAACCACATTACACCCCAATCACGCTGATAAGCAAAGTATTTTCAGCATAAATATTATTATATAAATAATCCAAAGAAGAAAAAAAAATCAGTCTGACCAGGTCGGACTCAAACCTGGGTCATCTGCATGAAAGGCAGCGGTCTTAACCATTGTCCTATCTGACATATATGGAAGTCAGCAGGTCTACTATATTTAAAGGAAACGCTCCTCCTGAATTAGTATCGCATTTTAACTACATAAGTATCACGTTTTCACTACATAGTATCACGTTTTAACTACATAATTATCACGTTTTCACTACATAATATCACGTTTTCACTACATAATATCACGTTTTCACTACATAGTATCACGTTTTCACTACATAATATCACGTTTTCACTACTTAGTATCACGTTTTAACTACATAATTATCACGTTTTCACTACATAATTATCACATTTTTACTACATAAGCTCCAAAAAAAAAATTCATGGTTGAATGCAATACGCTTCCGTACTTTGGCAGGTAAAAGGAAAAGGAAAAAATTCACTCAGTACCGGTAGTTGAATTTTACTACCTTTGCAAGCAAATCAGTTTAACATTATATTTTAAAAACACATTTCATAGAAAGGAAGATATAAGATTTCTTGTTTATTAACAAGTCACCAAATGGATATTAACATACAAAATGAACAGCCTAAAAATCATCTCTCTATTATACAGATGAACAAAATTATTTTTTGAGCAAAATTTGTTTGGTGAAAAATATAGAACAAGTCTATTTTAGTTGAATGTGCTGCTTGCTTTGACTTGATGCTGCAACTTAATTCACCACAGATTACAGCAGACGTGCATGGCTGGGGAACAGGTGATTCATCTGAAGCCTAACTGGACATTTTTTTTACCTCTTTCAACCAGATGGTCAGTGGACATGCGCAGCTGATGATCCCGTTGTCCATCTGAGCTTAACAGGGATTAACACAATTTTATATTGTGCATTCTTATTTAGTTTTCTTTGTGCTCTATGATTTGTAAAACCGTATCAAAAGCCAGAGACCGACGCGGCCTGCCCATCAAGCACATTATTTTGGCCCGATCCGGCCCGAATTTCAGGTTGGGCAGGGCAGGGCAGGACGGTGGCACAACTGGTAGAGCTGCTGCCTCTCAGAGAGCAGGTCCCCGGTTCAAATCCCAGTCCGGGTGCCTTTCGGGGTGGACTTTGCATGTTCTCTCTGTGCATGCGTGGGTTTTCTCTGGGTGCTCCGGTTTCCTCCCACATTGGCTGATTGGTAACTCTAAATTGACCGTGGGTGTGAGTGAGACAGGTCCCTCTTGTAAATGAGTCCCCATGGCTCAACGAGGCCAGCCTGTATAAATAAAGGTTGAATGAATGAAAAGGGCAGGGCCGGGCCCGGGTTAAAAATTGCAGCTCTAACACCATGTTTGAACATAAGGGTGTCTGTAAGTGCACTTGTCACCAGGGATGAGTGACTTTGGAGTTGTGTTCTCTGATTTGAATCTGTTTGTTTTGGAGACTCCGGTGAAAAGAGGATCTGAGCGATCAGCTGATTACCACCTGGTAATGAGTTGGATCAGATGGTGGGGTCAGATACCAGACAGACCTGGTAGACCCAAACGTGTAGTGAGAGTTTGCTGGGAAAGCCTGGCAGAAGAACCTTTCAGAAAGATCTTTGACTCACACCTCCGGGAGAGTTTTAACCACATCCCAGCTGAGACAGGGGACATTGAGTCACAGTGGGCCATGTTCCACACCTCAATTGCTTAAGTGGCCACCTTGAGCTGTGGCCACAAGGTTGTTGGTGCTTCTTACGGTGGCCATCCATGAACTCTGTAGTGGACACCCGGGTTAGGGAGGCTGTCAAGCTGAAGAAGGAGTCCTATTGGTCTTGGTTGGCTGATGGGTCACTGGAGGCAGCTGAGGAGTACCAGAAGGCCAAGCGGTCCGCAGCCTTGGCTATTGCTGTGGCAAAAGCTTGGATGTAGGAGGAGTTTGGTGAGGCCTTTGATAGAGACTCTGGATGTTGTGGGGCTGTCTTAGTTGACATGCATTTACAACATCCTGTGGAAATCGGGGACAGTGCCACTGGAGTGGCAGACTGGGGTGGTGGTTCCCCTCATCAAAAAGGCAGACCGGTGGGTGTGCTCCAATCATAGGGGCATTATAGGGATGTTGATTGAACCTCAGATCCAGGTGGAACAATGTAGATTGTGTCCTGGCTGTGGAACACTGAACAAGCTCTTTACCCTCACTAGGGTTCTTGAGGGATGATGAGAGTTTGCCCATTCAGTCTACATGTGTTTTGTGGACTTGGAGAAGGCTTTTCACTCTGTTCCTCGGGGTACACTGTGTGGGGTGTTATGTGCGTATGGGATTGGGGGCCCATTGCTACGGACTGTTCGGTCCCTGTACAAGCATAGCGAGTGTTTGGTTGGCATTGCCGGTAGTAAATGGGACCCTTTCAGTGTGGGAGTTGGACTCCGCCAGGGCTGCCCATTTTTACAATTCTGTTCATAACTTTATGGGAAAAATCTTGGTGCACCAGGGGGCTGAAGGAGTCCAGTTTGGCAGCCTCAGGGATCCTTCTCTGCTATTTGCGGATGATGTGGTCCTGTTGGCGTCATTGTGCCGTGATTTTCAGCTCACTGGACTGGTTCACAGCCAAGTGTGAAGTGGCTGGGATGAGAATCAGCACCACCAAATCTGAGTTCATGATCCTCATTTGGAAAAGGGTGGATTGCTCTCTTTGGGTCGAGAGTGAGGTTCTGCCTCAAGTGGAGGAGTTCAAGTATCTCAGGTTTTTGTATACGAGTGAGGGAAGAATGGATTGTGAGATTGACAGACGGATTGGTACAGCATCTACAGTATTACGGACTCTGTGGCTGCCATTTGTGATGAAGAGAAAGCTGAGCTGTAAGGCAAAGCTCTCTGTTTACCGGTCGGGCTACTTTCCTACCTTCACCCATGGCCACAAAGTCTGGGTAGTGACCGAAAGAATGAGATTGCGAATATATGAGGTTGAAATGAGTTTCTTTTGCAGGGTAGCTGAAGTCTTCATTAGAGAGGGTAGAAGTTCAGTTTTCCGGGAGAGACTTGGAGTAGAGCCGCTGCTCCTCCACATCGAGAGGAGCCAGTTTAGGTGGTTCAGACATCAGGTAACAATGCTCCCTGGGAGCCTCCCTAGGGAGGTGCTTTGGGCATGTCTGACTGAGAGGAGACCCCGGGGGAGACCCAGGACACGCTGGAGAGACTATGCCTCTCGGTTGGCCTGGGAGTGCCTTGGAGTCCCCCCAGAAGAGCTGGAAGAGGTGGTTGTGGAAAAAGATGTCTGGGCCTCCCTGCTCAAGCTGCTGCCTCTGAAACCCAACTTTGGAACAAGCAGAAGATGATGGATGGATGGGAACGTAAACTTTCATTCACATGCTTCCTCATGAATTGGAAAAACTTAAAAACACATCTTGACAAAGTTTAAATTCCTACAAAACCACTTCTGTTTCTCTTGATTCTCTTTAATGGCTTCCACCCATAAATTAGATAAAAATATCTATAACTCAAGTTAGTTTTGCAGGTACTGAGCTAAATTGTGATGTGACTTGGAGAGGGAGTGGTTGTCCTCGTGGCTCAATGGGACTAACCTGTTTACATAAAGGTTGAATGAATTCATGCTGACATGTTTTTTTCTGTGATTGACAGGTTTTTAAGGGAGAGGAAGGCTCCTGCCAAATCTCGAATCTCCAAGGAAACGTAGAGTATCGTTTCCGTGTTGGCGCCTGCCGCCAGTGCCGGGACACGTGCCAGGAGCTGTGTGGACCACTGAGCCCCTCCTCGTTGTTCACGCTCCATCGCCAGGAGTCGCCATTGTATGGGGAGCAGTGCGCTTTGGAAACAGGCAAGGGGCTGGGCCTGATCTCAAGCGACGAACGTTTTGCGGCGCTAATCGTGTGCGTGTTTGCAGGTCTTTCCATCCTAATGGCCTGCTTGCTACAGTACTTCTTCATGAAATGAGGGAATTTCAAAATAGGATAGAAAGGAAAGCAAAATCCCAAGACAAGAACTTTAAAAAAAAAAAGTCAATGAAATAACTGAATGAAATCAAATCAAACACTTGAGATGTACTTTTAAAGGCTTTGTATGTTTTTTTATTTTATTTTATTTTTTCGATTCAGGCTTTCTTTGTCCTCTGCCTGTTTGCTCTCTTTCTTTTCTCCACACCTTTGTTGTCTAAGTCATAGTCTCATTTGTTTAGGGGAATGAAAACTGATAAACAAGCCTTAAAATAAGTGAGCAAATCACTTGCTCTCTAGACTGACCTACTTGTTTTTATTTTCTATGTCTTGAAAACATATTCAGAAAGCGTTTATATTTCTTGACAGTCACTGCCCTAACTTTTGTTGTTTTTGTTTTTTTTCTCCAGTTTTTAACCGGCTTTTTATTTTTCTTTACACATTCAACTCTAGTCAAATGTAGGTCTTTGAAGCTGTAGCTGTTCCTACTTATAGAATCCATCACTACTCTACAGGCTGTTGGTCAACTCATGCAGTCCTCGCCTGTCCTCTCACACAGGCTCCCTGACCTGGTGTATGGACAGACCTCTGTACATAATTATGCACACAAACTTAGTTATGCTTTTGCAATGACAATGAGGAAAACAAGCTTCCTTCAAAGAAGTCAAACCTGCTCAGCTTTCAATCACTCACACACATCCAGCTACCAAAGTGATGCAATCCATGTGTGTAAAATGCTGCTATCCTGTCATTTCAATGTATCCTAGGAAAAATAGAAAACTGGTTAATATAAATAGTAACTTATATATATATATATATATTAGGGATGCACCGATAATAGATTTTTGAAAACCGAGTACAAGTACTTACATTAAAGTACTTGCCGATACCAAGTACCGATACAAGTACTAATTAATATTTTTTTAAATCATTCTAATTAACTTAAACTGTTTATTTTCATTAGACACTTCAAACATAAATAAACAAAGTACATTACTATTGGTAATCTGTAAAGTATGTCCAAACTTGTACAAAAAAATAAAATGTTTTACATTTGAACTCTTACATAGTCAATGAAATGAAATGAAACTGGTATCGGGTCCTGTAGTATCGGAGCCCTTTTATGAGTACGAGTACGAGTAAACGCACATGGTATCGGACCGATACCCGATACTGGTATCGGTATCAGTGCATCCCTAATATATATATATATATATATATATATATATACATATACATATACATATATATATAACATAAGTTACGTCAAGGTAAAGTCTGAACTGTACGGTAAAATAAAGGCTTGAACTATATGCTCATTAATAAAATCTTTGAGGTCAGTTCAGCAGCTGGAATCCAGCATCCGAGTCTAAGATCAGAATATGAACTTTAAGTTTAGGCTTTAGGAAGCCAGCTATGATTGCAATCAGCTGCAATTCACTCTGAAAAGTTTTTGGCGCTTCATCTGTTAGGCCCATTTGTTTTTCATTTTTGCTTCAGATAGTTTAAATGTAGTCCTTTTCATGATTATAGGGTGCCAGCAAGCCATCAGTGCCCTGCTCAGAGATGTGTGTGCTAGCAAGGAAGACATTGGTTTTTAGGGTAGTATCCCACTGGCCTGCAACTGATGGATAAAAAATATGCAAATTTTCACTTGCAGTCTCAATGAATTCTTAGTTCGGTATTTGTGAACAGCAAACCTTAAGGCCATGTTTTGCAGGGCCAATTTCTGAAAAGCAGCCTATTTAATGTGCATGGCTTCTCTGTTGTGTACATTTTGATATTGCCCACGTTGACCCACTTTCTACCCATTTTGCCAGCCAACCCCACATTCATGATATAATCTTCTGAAATCTAAAATCCATCACTGACATGTTTTTAAACCTGGACATGTTGGCAGTTAAAGTAGAACTCCCATGCAGGTATCAAAGTGTAGCTCAAGACAAGGTCCTTGGTTAAACTAAGAGTTTGCAATTGTGGCTCTTTTTCTTTCTTTTTTTTTGAGTGTCCAAAAATTAAGCCACAAGGCTGTGAGCCTTTATGGCTCAAGCAGGAAATTTGAGAACATTCTGGAGATGACCAGTCTCCAACAGTTGCAGTCCAGTGAAACACCAACTTAAGCTCGTGCTTTACCCACTTTAAATCTAGTGTGTCCAGCCAGAGCAGCGCTGAAGCAGTTCCTCTTTGCAGCTCATCTGTGAAACGATACATTTGAAAAACATTTCCACTCTTTGTCAGCTCCTAAATTTAATTGTCTGCAATGACCTTTTTCATGCTCTGGCTGCTTCTCTCTTGCTTTCTGTTTGTCACATCTTTCTGCTCCTGCGCTAATGTCTCATTCTCTCTGTTAAAAGGTGCTTTATTAGACTGTAATCAGAGCAAGTAGCAGGTCTGCGATCTCTACTCAGACAGACATGTTCTCTCACGACTTGAACTAATCTTCACTAATCAAGCAAACATTTTTGAGAGGACAAAGCTTCACAGAACAGGGCATTCTGACATTCAAAACCTTCTGACCTCTTGTTCCATCCCCCAACCCAACCTGTATAATGATATGAAGCCAAGGTACAACCTGTTTTCTAACAAGATAATCCAAAGATGTCACCCTAACTTGCGTGAAAACTCTGAGACTCAATGGTCAGGTGGGATTTGGACCGGAGGAGGAGGTAAAGTTCTCTCTGATTGGCAGCCTGAAGACATAGCTCAGGGATAAGGCCTTCGAGAGGGGCGATCTGATCCTGTCATCTGCATCATCTTAACGTATCCATCCTGTTCTTTTTCTGTCTTCTTCCTGCCTTTTGGCTCGCATCCTGTCTTTGCTGTGCCTTGATCCTATACACGTCAGTAAACGGCATTTTACTAGCTTAAAAAATCTTTGCCAAAGTCGACGGGAAAGTTAAGGTAGAGTTCTTCTTTAGGTGTTATTTATACTATATATTTGCATACAGTACTTTACATGCCAATTACAGTGCAATCTTCATTTATTTATTGTTTAAAGATTAAGAGACAAATGTAGTTATATACAAATTTTTTTGTACTCTGTTTTTTATTTCAAGTATTTTTATGGATTTATACCAGATTGTATGATTAGGGCCAGCATTCCTATCTTAGTAACCCTTTAAGTATTTCTCTTACAGCTGTTGGGAACCTTTAGCTCATCAGTCTGTGTTTCAAACATGTAACCTAACATATTTAGTTGTTTCATCTCTTGTTTGGGCAACGCACGGGCGAGCAGTTCTTGTAACGCTTTGACATGTAGCAAGCCGGACCTTATAGGCTCACCTGTCTGTATTGGGATAAATGTCTGTTTTATTTCTCTGAATAGTATTATAATGAAGCTTCTGGAATCTTATTTTACAGTTTTAAAGCCAAAGTGCAGCCTTTGTCATGTCCTTTAGAATAAACTGTCTGAAGTGTTCTTCTGTAATCACACAGCATAACAAATATAATTATTATTACTGTCTCAAAAGGAAAGAAAACGTTAAAGGTTCAGTATGCAGTTTCTGTAGAACTGCAGCAGTTAGAAATATTTTCAACAGGCAAAGCATTCTGATCCCTCCCCCTCAGAGCCATATGTGGCTCTGCCCCCTTGTGGTCTGTTGAATTTCAAATTCAAGCTCTGTTTTTATTGGCTGATTCAAATTCAAGCTCTGTTTTTATTGGCTGGTTACAAACTCTGTTTTTATTGGCTGGAAAATGGCGGGTCACCTTTTCTTTTTAGAAATGCTTATTTACCACCTGGAGAAGCAAGGGGACAATATTTTTTTTAATTTTTTTTCAGAGATTACCTGGCTAACATCAGTCTGTCAGGAGGTAGTGACAGAGTGAAGAAATATGTTCATAAAAAAAGCTACATACTGTAGCTTTAACTTGGTCTGTGATATTTTTTATTTTTTATTATCTTGTATTACTTTGTTTTGTTTTTTAAAGCAAAAAAAAACAAGTGCCATTTAAAAAAAAAAAGTGTAGCCCCGTTTTGGAGAATTTTAAACTGATTTCACACTGAAAGGTAAAGAAGGCAGAAACAATCATACTCGTTTTCAGTTGTTGTCAACAATAATATCATCTGTTCTTTTTTTTTCATATTAATATTACGGTAGAGAGGTAGTTTGATTTGTTCTTTTTTGTCCAGTGTTGTGCTAAGAGATGTTATACAGAAATATCTATAGAGCTATAGAAAGACTAACCGAGTTGAAGCACTTTTTATATGACGAGCATTAAACGTGACGTGGTTACGAGTAAAATGAATCTTTTTGCTCTATTTTTGAAAACTACTGCCAATGCTTACTGTTACATTTCATTGGCGTCACTGTGACATTGGCATTACTGGAGCGTACTCAAATGGCTCCCTGCTGGACCAAGGAGAGTCCACTTTCCAAGGCAGACGATGATGCCTTTGTTAGATGTGCTTTTTGCACGTTGCATTTTAATCAGCAGGCAAGTTTTTCTGTCTTTTATTTTCTGAAATTATGTTGCTTTTTTGTTCCTCATTGTCCAATATTTCACCTACATCAGGCCAGTTATACTGATCAATCCACCTTGAAGTTAACTAAATCGTTTACTGTCTGTAGAATGGGTACTTCCTTTATTTTTATGTTTTTCAGTTGCTGGCCATTTTTGTAGAACCCCACTTACCCCCTGTTCAAGTCCTGCACATTTCACGTTTTAATGTTTTGCCCAGCCGCCCCTACGTCTGTGCCTTCTGATCCATTTATTATTTTTAAATTAAGTGTACATTTTACAGTAAAATAGAGATGTTGACTGAGAGATTGGAAATTTTGACAAAATGACTCACAGGTATTTTAAGTATTTTTTAAAGCAACACAAAATGAAAGATTTTTTTTTTACCTCAATTTTAAAGAAAACATTCCAATGTTGTCATGGTCTACAATTTGAAAAAGAAGAAATGAAAAAAAAAAAAGAAATGTGTGCATTTCTTTTTCTTGTATTGTAAATGTTAGACAATTTCATATGCATTATCTAAAAGAAACCATATCAATTTTAATGTATAGATTTCTGCAAATACTACCCTATGTATGTAAGACGTAACTGTATCTGTAGCGTATATATAATATATTTATGCCCAATAAATGTTTTAATTTTTTCTGACTTGATTGCAAATGTTTGTTTATTTTGCATGTTATTACCATAAATTTTCTTAGCTATGTGTCTTTTATGGCTAGATTTTTATAGATTATAATTATAAACAGTGTGTCTAGATTAACTTTCTGCTGGTTTATTAGAAGACAGTTGAAATTAATTTGTTGAGTCCTCATTTCATCACAGTCTCCCATCCTGATCAAGCACAATGCCAACAGTGGAACGGAAAAACTCCCTTTTAACAGGAAGAAGATGGAGCTAGGTTGTTGAGAGCTTTGTAGGTTAGATGTAAGATTTTAAATTCAATTCTGAATTTGACAGGGGGCAAATGGAGAGAAGCTAAAACTGGAGAGATGATCTCTCTTATCAAGGCTCATTAAGACTGGCAGCAGCATTTTGAATTAACTGAAGACGTTTTAAAGAACATTTTGGACACCCAGATAATAAATAATTGCAATAGTCCAGCCTAGACATGATAAATGCATGGGACAGTTTTTCTGCATCATTTTTAGATAAATGTTTCTAATTTTAGTGAAATTACGCACGTGGAAGAAGGTGGTTCTGTAACGTTTTTAATGTGGGGGATAAAAGACATGTCCTGATCAAAAATAACACCAATATTTTTAACTTTAGAACGAGGTCAGATTAATGCCATATAGAGAAAGTGAAAGACTGAAAATTTTAGTCCTAAAATGCTTAGGTTCAAAAACCACAACCTCTGTCTTGTCTGAGTTTAAAAGCAGAAAATTAAGGGTCATCCAGATTTTTATGTGTTTAAGACATGCTTGTAATCTGTAACTGATTGGATTCATTGGGTTTCATGGACAAAAATGACTATCAGCATTATTGTACAATGAAAATTTATCCCTCGCTGTTTATAACTTTACCTAATGGAAGCATATATTAAAGAGTTTGGTCCAAGCACTGAACCCTGAAGAACTGCATGATTAACTTTGGTGATGACTAATTTTGGTGTATGAAAAAGATTCATTATTTACATTTACAAACTGGAATCTATGAAATAAGTACAATTTAAACATTTTAGAGCTGGTCCTGTAATCCCAATATTATAATGGTATGGTAATGGGCGACCGTGGTGTAGTGGTAATGGCAGTCGACCCCTGATCGGAAGGTTGGAGGTTCGAATCCCGCATCCGCCCACCATGTGTCGTTGTGTCCCTGGGCAAGACACTTAACCCCGAGTTGCTCCCGGTAGGTCTGGATGGCGCCTTGCAAGGCAGGCTACCACTACCGGTGTATGAATGTCTGAATGAATGGGTGGATGGCTGGTATTGTAAAGCGCTTTGGGGCTCCTCACAGGGGGCTGGAAAGCGCTATATAAATAAGCTCCATTTACCATTTAATTGTGGTAATGGCAGTCGACCCCCGATCGGAAGGTTGGAGGTTCGAATCCCGCATCCGCCCACCATGTGTCGTTGTGTCCCTGGGCAAGACACTTAACCCCGAGTTGCTCCCGGTAGGTCTGGATGGCGCCTTGCAAGGCAGGCTACCACTACCGGTGTATGAATGTGTGAATGAATGGGTGGATGGCTGGTATTGTAAAGCGCTTTGGGGCTCCTCACAGGGGGCTGGAAAGCGCTATATAAATAAGCTCCATTTACCATTTACCATAATAAAATATTGTGATCAACTGTATCAAATGCATCACTGAGGTCCAACAGGACCAGTACAGACACAAGTCCAATGTCTGAGGTCATGAGAATATCATTAGTGACTTTTACTAGTGCTGTTTCTGTGCTATGATGAGCTCTAAACACCGATTGAAACTCTCCAAACTGATTATTTCTGTACAGATGTTCAGACAAATGACGTGCAAATATTTTCTCTAGAATTTTTCAGATGAAGGTTACATTACAGTATATAGGTCTAGGTAGATGTAAGCAGGAACACCTGATGAATGGTGTAAGGAACCCTTCTGGCTTTCAAAGTTGCATTTTAGAAAGTCCAAAGCAGAAAAATAAATATGTAAAAGAGTTAGGCAGTTGTGCACTTCAGGAGTCACCACAGAGAACTGTCGCATGAAGACTTGGTGATTGTTTTACACCAGATGTTCTTCCTGACACAACCACACACCACTGAGCTACCACAGCCTCTGTGTGGAGCAGAGAGCTGCATCAGGGCGCCCGGGGGAGCAGATGGTGGGCGTTAAGGGCCCAGAGTGGAGCAAATGAGGGTGGAGGCAGGTGTGGGTGCTTCACCTATCCCACCCATTTTGATGATGGTACAGGGAGTTGAACCAGCGATCACAGGCCCACCTTCTTTAACCTCTGCTCCACCACTCCCACACCATAATAAATTCAGATCCTGAACACAAAAGATCAAAAGTTTAGATTGGCACTCTTTATTCTTTACACATTTGATAAATGAATATTTTTAGTTCTCTGTTAAAAACAGTCATTTCATAGAAGTGTTCCACTGCCTGAAGGTCACGCAATGTGCAGATGGATGGACACTGCAGTGGTGATGTAGATATCTAAAACCTTGTGGAGGTGCAGCAGGAAGTCATAACTCTCAACAAAACCTCTTTTTACAGATTAAAGCAGGAGCTACATCGATGGAGACAGATTGTTCACTGATTCTCAGACACGACACAACCATCCAAACGTTTCCTGACTTTTAATCATTCACACACGGAGCTGTTTGACGATTAGAAAGCATTGTTGTGAAGCACATCTTTAGAAACATTTACACATTTATACATCTTCTGACAGCAGAAATGATAAAAAAATACAACGTTTATTTCGTCTGTCCAAAATACAAAGAGGTTAATACTGCAGACAAGAAGAACCTAACAATTTATTCATTATTTGTTGATTTATGAAGCAATTTGTTTCCAATCCATTCCATCCATCCATCCATCCATCCATCCTTTCCATGACTTTCCTTCCCTCCATTGATTACGTGACATTATCTACATGAATGCTCCTACAAGCACCCTGCAGATGTTGGATGTTGTCTATCATGGTGCACTAAGATTCATAACTGGTTGTGATTATCGTACCCACCACTGCACCCTGTATTCACTGGTTAACTGGACATCATTAACCTCACACAGACTCTTCCACTGGTACATTTTCATCTTTAAATCACTTCTTGGTCTGCTGCCCTCATACATCTCCTCCTACATGTCTTTGCGTGAGTGCAGCTACAGCGTGCGCTCTCAGGACATGATTACCTGCAGTGTTCCGTCAGTGAGGACTGAACTTGGAAAAAGGGCCTTCTCCTACTCTGCTCCTGCTTCATGGAATATCTTACAAAAAGATCTGAAGCTCTCGGCCTTGACCTCTCTAAATGGTTTTAAGAATCTGTTGGAATCCTGGCAAAAACCAATGCAGATTTGTTCCTGTTACTGATTTTCTACATCTGCCTTATAATGTTTTGATACTTTACTATTTTGTTTTAATTTGTTTAAAAAAATCTGTGTTTCTCTCTTATGTTTGTCTATTGTTGATTGTTTAAGGAAATGTCTATTGTTGCTGTTGTCATCATTGTTAAGTTTGTAGCCAGGTCTCTCTTGTAAATGAGTCATCGAGGCTCAATGAGATTAACCTGACAAAATAAAGGTTGAACGAAAAAAAATCCATCCATCCATCCATTATCTTTACCTGTTTCTTCCTTTTCAGGCCATGGGGGTCACTGGTGCACATATCCAGCAGTCACTGTACGAGAGGCAGGGGACACCTGGACATGTCTCCAGTCCATCACAGGGACACATAGAGACAAACAACCATTCTCTCTCTCTCACCTAGAGACAATTTAGAGTTATCAATCAGTCTAACATGCATTTTTTTTGTTCTATGGGAGGAAACTGGAGTACCTGGAGAAAACCCACACAGCATGGAGAGAACATGCAAACTCCACCCACAAAGGCCCCCCAGCTCTCAAAAGCTCTACCAGCTGATCCACCATGCAGCCCCTAAAGTAAATCATTCAAATTAATTTAGTGTTTCTTTACAGTTTTCATTAAGAGACAAACATGTCTGACTCCCAACAGCTAACGTTACATGATAAAATCCCACACAGTGTGTAACACTTGGAGTGTGTGTTGTAAATGATTCTCGGCTACTACCACTCCAACTTTTAGCAGAATATGTATTCAATCACATTAATTCCAGTCATTTAATAGATTTCTAAAGTTAGTTGGCTGTAAATCAAATGTTGATGAACATGGAATGATTGTTTTCTGGAGGTTTGATTAAAATCTATCATTTTATTATGACATCTTTTTCGGACACAAAACAGTTAATTAAAAAATATATTGGCCATGTTTTAGATGAAGATCATGTGCACCCTGTTACAGCTCAAACTATTTGTTAGAGATCAGTCTCAGCTTCTACCCCACCAAATTTTAGATGGATATCTGTGAAAGTGACACACTTTTAGTGTTTTTTATAAGGTCAGCCATCTTGAATCAACTTGACAGTCAGTTGACAATCAAATAATTAGTTTCTGAAAAAATGTTTACAATTTGCCTATTGATTTACGAGTCAGCAGCACAGTGGATCAGTTGGTAGAGCTGTTGCCTCTCAGCAAGAAGGTCGCTGGTTCAAGTCCCAGCCTGGGGGTCTTTCTGGGTTGAGTTTGCATGTTCTCTCCGTGCTGCGTGGGTTTTCTCCAGGTACTCCAGTTTCCTCCCACAGACCAAAAACATGCATGTTAGACTGATCAGTAACTCTAAATTGTCTCTAGGTGTGAGTGAGAGGGGAGACCAGTCCTGGGTGCCCCCCCCACCCACACACACACACACACACTCACAGTGGCCGCTGGTTATGGGCACCAGTGACCTGTGCGACCTGAAATGGAAGAAGCAGGTACAGACTATGACTAAGTCTAGAAATGATGCATAATTCACATCTACAGTATAACTCATGAACTTTTAGAACCCATTCAGTTCAAGATGGAATTCACTTTAATTCACATTAGCCAACACAAAACTGACCATAACTGAGTTTATTTCAGTGATATTATGCTAAAATGGTAAATCATTTAAAACACATGACAAATGGCAACATTGCCTGAAATAATGTTAAATGTTTTAAAAGTTTGATGCAAACTGCTGCAAATCATTTTTTTTTAACATAAGATGATCTTAAGTCTAAACTCTGGCAGGAACAATGAGGTCATTCCTTCCTTTATTTATCATACATACTGTTTTTAGTCCCTTCCATTTTATGATTGTATTGTGTTTTGTGATTGTGTGTACAGCACTTTGGTCCTGTTGGGTGCATAAATAATAATAATGTGTTTGTCTGTCATCTGTGTATGTTTCCCATACACAGACGAAATTCATCTCTGCATTTAACCCAACCACCCCAGGTGGTGCAGTGAGCAGCCAGAGGGCGCTCGGGGAGCTGGAGAATTAGGTGTGCACTCATAGACACCCCAAGGTGTGTAGTGGCCGGGACGCGAACCCGCGTCCTTCGGGTCCCAAGTCAAACACCCTAACCACTACACCATCTTGGCTCCGGTGCTCTATGAATAAAGTTGGTATGGTATGGTATGGTATACATCTAGCAGAGGATGGTGGATAAATAACAAGGAACATTAAAATTAACATTCCTAGAAGGAAGAATGTTGACATACACTCTGAGGTGATTGATTCTTTATTTTACATACATTTACATAAAAACACAGAAAGCAATGACTATTTAAAAAGAAATGTGAAATGTATTTATTAAAGGACATGACCCACCATGTTTTCAAATTGCATCGCCATTAATATTTAGTAGTTAATTAAATAATGAAACAGGAGCGTTTATTTATATTGTAGAGAAATAACGCTAAATGTGTTATTTCATGTTTTTTAGCAGTTTTTAGCAGCAGCTCCGGGAAATTCCGCCCCTCTCCATATATGGGCATTGACGTCACTGAAGTTTCCGCCTTGAATGCATGCAGAGTTATAACAAGCATGCATCAACGTAGCTTCATTATTGCAGCGGGTGTGTTATATCTTATTAAAAAGTTCTAAAAAATAAACACATGGCGCGCTTGTCCTGAACCCACAACTGCACCAGGAAATATTTAGAGGTTGCGCATCCACGTAGGACACTTTAATTCGCTCGCTCGCGACAAATTCATTAATTTCTTCATGAAGCCGGCTCTGCTTTTTATTCTCTCCCCGTGACTTGCCAATCAATTCAGTGACAGGTCGGGAGTACAGAATTAAAAGGCAGCCGCAGCGGAGCTCTGAGCACGCACGCTCAGAGCTCCGCTGACCCCGCAAGGCTGGATACAGAGCCCGAGCCCTGAGTCGGCACCAGAAGGAACTTCAAAGGTGACCAGCGGAATGCGGAGCCGGGGAGAAGACGCGCAGCTGGCTCCTCTGAGGCTCATGGGCAGAGGAGCGAGTGAGAGCAGCAACAGCTTTAACCGCAGCGGTGTTATTTCTTATTAAAAAGTTCTAAAAAATAAATAAAAACAGAGCGCGGCTCCAAAAGAGGCATGGAGCTGAGCTGAATTGGACCGCAACGTATTTATTGTGGGTCAGACGTGTACAAGTTGTCATGTCATTTTTAATATTTCCTCAGTAATATGATGTCTCCCTCCAGCGCGTCTGTCCCACAATAAATACAGAGGACAGCTGATGTCTCCCTGTAGCGCGCGCTGGAGGTGTGTGTGCGCCTCCTCCGCTCAGAGAGAGGAAAAAAAAGCGAAACATTTTTAATATTCCCTTGTTAATAAATCTAACTGTTGATTAATCCTGTGGTCGCACACTGATGTCTATCATATTCTGAGCGCGGATCCGAGGCTCTCACTCTCATAAACCTCCATCGCAAACTCACGCCTGCCTTCTGAGAGGAGCCTGTATTGACATCACTCCGGACTTTGGCAATCTTCGGACGGGTTTCCGGAGATTTCCGGTACTACGTTTTTTTTTTTTTTATACCCGCCTGGCCCAAATGCAAAAATGAAAATAGACATCATATTCTACTACAGTAATTGTCCAATATGGTGAATTTTTACTGTCACGGTGGGTGTTGTCCTTTAAAAAGAAAATAATCTGATGAACCAACCACTGTATTTAAACCATTATTGAGCTGGAATTAAAACAGAGAATATTATTTGTATGCTAAGATCTGTCCAAATGTTTTGGCAGCATCAACTTTTTATATTTAGAATAATACAGCTCCGATTGGTGCACATTAAATATTGATCACATCGATACACACACGCGCGTACACACACACACACACACACACACACACGCACACACACACACATACTTGTTTTTATTACCCCGTGGGGACCACTGACATACTCATGCCTGATGGGGTCCACCATTTCTGAATGGTTTAAAAATCTGATTTTAATTGATAAATTCATAAAAAGAAATTAGTAAAAAAATCATGACTTAAAACTTTGAAAACACTCCATTTTGATTTTTGACCTGACATTTTGCTTCCTCGTGGGGACCACCCATGTCAAAATTCGCACCATACTTAGCCAATGGAAAAAAACAACAACATTAAGCCATTTCAGAAACTCAGATTTAATCAAAAATTGTCCCAACAGTTGAAAACAGAATGAATATCATTTTAATCTGATCAAATAATGGATGCTGCCTTACAAAGCATTTTGATGTTTTAACTGAAAAGCAGTAAAACTGTTTCCCAAACATTTTTGGTAAAAACTAAAATACAGCAGTAGTCAAACAACCCCATACTTTGACTCTTCTGACTCAAATGAAAATAAATGCTGTCATTTATCAAACTTGCACTTTGACTTTTGTGGTTAAATAAAATAAAATAAAATAAAATGCAGTTTTCAAAACTGTTGTCAGGTGTTTGCATGTTATTTATACAACAAAAATATTGTTAAAAAGCACTAAGTTCTTCTTTAACTTGTTTGTTTTACTTCCTGTGTGGGGTGGTGAACATTTAGTTGGGTGTCAAAGTAACACTGAAATGTTTGTTACCATGTGGGTGTGTCCTCTGTGGCAGCCATCTTGTGTTTCAGCTAAAGAGGAAGCCCGTCTCAAACCCAGCTCTTATATAGGAAGTGAACTGATGAGAGCAGGAGTTTGATTGGTGGAGAACTGAAAATCAAAATATTCAATTACAAGCATAATCTGAATAGTAAATTGTTCATTGTTCATTGTTCATCTGCATATTAAATGTTTGCTCAAATATTCCATTAACAATAATTGTTGTTTAGATTGTTTGTGATAATTAACTTTGTTGTCTTTTCCATTCTGGAAGGCTGAGATGACTGGCCAATCTGAATTGAAGGCGGGTCTGACTGGGTATATATATAGGAGTGGACTGCTAAGTGGGGAAGAGTCTCTGATTGAAGGCATGCCATGTTGGGAGCTGATGTTGTCTTTGATGCCTGAAAACATTAAACCAGACGTGTTTGTTGCACAGCAAAACCCAATTGATGTCTCCTCTTTTCCACACCACACCTCTCAGTATAACAAATATGCATATGTGCAAACACATATGCTATTCTTGTACTTACAAAATAATATAACTAGCATTAAAGTTACCCATAGAGAAAAATATGCCAACAGTCTAAAACATATAAAGCTTCCATGAACAATTATAATTGTTAAAATAAAACCAATAGTTTCACAAATACCTTGAGTCAATCTGCTGTTTTTGTTTTGATGTTGTTGGCCCTGTTAAAAGAAATACAATCAATTCCAGCTGCATCTTTTCTCTATAGTGCATCATGTTTTAGTACAAAGTGTTAATTACACTTTAAATGTAAACCTTTATTAATTTCCTGATGTATCTCAGTAATTCAGGTAAAATAAAATAAGACTGAGTAAGTTTTCTGGACAGATTCTTTAATGTAATGTTTCACCTCTTTTTCAAGAGACTTCTTCAGTTTAAGCAGTTCAGGTAAACTCAACCATATAAACAGTGCCTCCACATGGTGGGTAAACAAGTTAATGATGACAATCAAAACAGCTGGTTACATGCAGAAGTTGTCAGTCTTACGATTGGTCATTGTACACTGATAATCCCTTTTGTTGACAGAGGGCAGAGTAATGCTCACAATAAAAGCATTTTAAGTGTGGGACAACTGGAAACGGAGGCCTAAACCCCTGTTTAATGACAGTTTATGGCAAGCCATCCATCCATCCATCCATTTTCTTCCGCTTATCCGGGGTTGGGTCGCGAGGGTAGCAGCTTAAGTAGGGAGGCCCAGATTTCCCACTCCCCAGCCACTTGGAGCAGCTCCTCTGGGGGAATCCCCAGGCGTTCCCAGGTTAGCCGAGAAACATAGTCCCTCCAGCGTGTCCTGGGTCTTCCTCTGGGTCTCCTCCCGGTGGGACATGCCCGGAACACCTCACCAGGGAGGTGTCCAGGAGGCATCCTAACCAGATGCCTGAGCCACCTCAACTGGCTCCTCTCGATGTGGAGAAGCAACGGCTCTACTCCGAGTCCCTCCCGGATGACTGAGCTTCTCACCTTATCTCTAAGGGAGAGTCCAGACACCCTGCGGAGAAAACTCATTTCAGCCGCTTGTATCCGAGATCTCGTTCTTCCGGTCACAACCCAAAGCTCATGACCATAGATTAGGGTGGGAACATAGGTCGATCGGTAAATTGAGAGCTTTGCCTTTCGACGCAGCTCTCTCTTCACCATGACAGACCGGTACAGCGTCCGCTTCATTGCGGATGCTGCACCTATCCGCCTATCGATCTCATGCTCCAGTTTTCCCTCACTCGTGAACAAGACCCCGAGATACTTAAACTCCTCCACTTGGGGCAGGACCTCCTCCCCGACCCGGAGAGGGCATGCTACCCTTTTCCGGCTCAAGACCATGGCCTCGGATTTGGAGGAACTGATCCTCATCCCGGCCGTATCACACTTGGCTGCAAACCACTCCAGCGAAAGCTGTAGATCACGATCTGATGAAGCCAATAGGACCATATCATCTGCAAAAAACAGAGAAGCGATTCTAAGGTCGCCAAAACGGATCTTGGTTGCGCCTAGAAATTCTGTCCGTAAAAGTTATGAACAGAATCAGTGACAAAGGGCAACCTTGGCAGAGTCCAACTCTCACTGTAAATGAACCTGACTTTTTGCCGGTAATACGGACCAAAATCTGACATCGGTCGTACAGGGACCTAACAGCCCATATCAATGGGCCTGGTACCCCATACTCCCGGAGTATCCCCACAGAACCCCCCGAGGGACGCGATCAAATGCTTTTTCTAAGTCCATAAAGCACATGTAAACTGGTTGGTTAAACTCCCACGCGCCCTCCAGGACCCTACTGAGGGTGTAGAGCTGGTCCAGTGTTCCACGACCAGCACGAAAACCACACTGCTCCTCAAGAATCCGAGGTTTGACTATCCGACGGACCCTCCTCTCCAGAACCCCTGAATAGACCTTACCAGGGAGGCTTAAGAGTGTGATCCCCCTATAGTTGTAACACACCCTACGGTCCCCCTTTTTGAATAGGGGGACCACCACTCCAGTCTGCCAATCCAAGGGAACTGCCCCCGATGTCCACGCGATATTGCAGAGTCGCGTAAGCCAACACAACCCCACAACATCCAGAGCCTTAAGGAACTCTGGGTGAATCTCATCCACCCCCAGAGCCCTGCCGCCGCGGAGCTTTTTAACCTCCTCGGAGCCCGACCCAAAGTCCCCAGGCTCCGCTTCCTCAGTGGAAGACGTGCCAGTAGGATTGAGGAGGTCTTCGAAGTATTCCGCCCACCGACTCACAACATCCTGAGTTGAGGTCAACAGCACGCCATCCCCACCATAAATGGTGTTGGTCGCGTACCGCTTTCCCCCCCTGAGATGCCGGATGGTGGACCAGAATCGCCTCGAAGCCGTACGGAAGTCATTCTTCATGGCCTCTCCAAACTCCTCCCATGCCCGAGTTTTTGCCTCAGAAACCACCTAAGCCGCATGCCGCTTGGACTGTCAGTACCTATCTGCTGCTTCTGGAGTGTTTAAGGGTCCCACAGGCCAAAAAGGCCCAATAGGACTCCTTTTTCAGCTTGATAGCATCCCTCACTGTCGGTGTCCACCACCGGGTTCGAGGGTTGCCACCACGACAGGCACCAACAACCTTGCGGCCACAACTCTGATAAGCTGCCTCAACTATAGAGGCGCAGAACATGGCCCACTCAGACTCAATGTCCCCCGCCTCCCTCGGAACGTGTTCAAAGCTTTCCCGAAGGTGGGAGTTAAAGCTCCGTCTTACGGGAGACTCTGCCAGACGTTCCCAGCAGACCCTCACAAACGTTTGGGTCTGCCAGGCCTGACCGGCATCCTCCTCCACCATCGGAGCCAACTCACCACCAGGTAGTGGTCAGTGGAAAGCTCCGCCCCTCTCTTCACCCGAGTGTCCAGGACATGCGGCCGTAGATCAGATGAGACGACAACAAAGTCGATCATCGAAATGCGACCTAGGGTGTCCTGGTGCCAAGAGCACATATGTACACCCTTATGCCTGAACATGATGTTCGTTATGAACAATCCATGACGAGCACAGCAGTCCAATAACAGAACACCACTAGGGTTCAGATCAGGGAGGCCATTCCTCCCAACCACACCCTTCCAGGTCTCACTGTCATTGCTCACGTGAGCGTTGAAGTCCCCCAGTAGAACAAGGGAGTCCCCAGGAGGCGCACTCTCCAATACCCCTCCAATGACTCCAAAAAGGGTAGGTAATCTGTGCTGCCGTTTGGCGCATATGCACAAACAATAGTCAGAGCCCGTCCCCCCACACGTTGGCGAAGGGAGGCTACCCTCTCGTTCACCGGGGTGAACCTCAACGTACAGGTACCAAGATGGGGGACAACAAGTATGCCCACTCCTGCTGGGCACCTCTCACTAGGGGCAACTCCAGAGTGGAAGAGTGTCCAACCCCTCTCAAGGAAACTGGTTCCAGAGCCAGAGCTATGTGTTGAGGTGAGTCCGACTATTTCTAGTTGGAACCTCTCAACCTCACACACTAGCTCAGGCTCCTTCCCCACCAGAGAGGTGACATTCCATGTCCCAATGGCCAACTTCTGTAGCCGAGGATCAGACCGCCAGGGTCCCCGCCCTCGGCCACCACCCATCCCACATTGCACCTGACCCCTTTGGCCCCTCCCATAGGTGGTGAGCCCATGAGAAGGGGGACCCACGTCTCCTCTTCGGGCTGTGCCTGGCCGAGCTCCATGGGTAAAAGCCCGACCACCAGGCGCTTGCCAACGTGCCCCACCTCCGGGCCTGGCTCCAGAGTGGGGCCCCGGTGACCTACGTCCGGGCGAGGGAACATTGATTCCATTAATTGAACTCATCATTGGGGTCTTTGGGTTGCACTTTGTCTGGTCCCTCACCTGGCAATGGCAAGCCATTTTAACATAAAATTTGATTCACAACACTTACATTCCAGTTACCTAAAATTGAATAATGACTAGTCATTTGTTTTTTAAGATATCTCTAATTATATTTTGACTAGTCAAAATACCTATTTGAGATATGTAATTTAACTTAATAATCAAACTTATATTTTAGATTCACTTTATCATAAGCTTTAACAGTATTATACTTCTGCTGTTGAACCATAAGGACCTTTCAAATACAAAAGAGCTTCTGAGCCAACTTAAATCTTAAAAGTTCACACATCTCCATCCAACCATCAATCGCCTTCTTGGCCTCCCTCTTTGGGGTAATGGTTAGGTTATTTAATTTTAGCTATTGTTTTTTAACGTCCTACAGTCTCTGAGACAAAAGAAATTTGAAGCCGAGTTTTTGAGAAAAAGTCTGTGAGATTGCTCTAAACATCTGTATACCTGCAAAATGAGGGAAAATATGTAAATTATGGACAATCTGTTCATGTAAGCAGTAGTCAGCACCCGTCATCCTCCAGACGCATGATGGAGCATGTCTGAGCTAGCCAATCAGTTTTGTTGACATTGATCAGCTGACTCATTTAATTACACCTTAACATTCATGAGATACTTTGCATTGACTGTTTGTGGTTGAGTGTGGGAATGTAGAAGGTAGAACCTGAGGCGGGACTTGTGTGCAAACTGAGGTGTAGCAGTGATAAAGGACAATTGCTTGAAGGTGTGCGTGCACACGGTTTTATAAATCTGAATTATTATTTTTATGGCATATGGCATATTGCAGTTCTGACAATAAAGTTGACTTTGACTTTGACTTTGATTTTCACCTTTTGGACGTATGTAGATATGGGTAATATGGCCTAAAATCAATATCACGATATATTGACCAGTTCACCTCGATAATGATAAATGCACAATAACTCTTACCACCCACCACCACATACACAATTACACAGTATAGTATAGTCATAACACTATACACTGTGTCCATGTTCTTAGTCAAAGTTCACAGTGTTCTCTAATGAAGCATTATACAAAAACTTTAACCTGAACCATTTGGACCAAAGGGGATTTGTAAGGAAGCGTGAGCTTTTCTGTAGTTTATATTTGTCATTTTAGTGTTTTCAATATATTTATGAAAAAAAAAAAACATTTTAGGCAAGACTTGAGTCAGATATAGTCATACAAATATTTAACCATCTCCATAACTTTTCAGTGCAATCAAATTATGTATTGTAATTTTATATCTAAAAAAATATATACCAAATGTGTATTTTGTACTGCACAAAATAACTTAAATACATTTTTTTTATTTCATCCATCCATCCATCCATTTTCTTCCGCTTATCCGGGGTCGGGTCGCGGGGGTAGCAGCCTAAGTAGGGAGGCCCAGACTTCCCTCTCCCCAGCCACTTGGAGCAGCTCCTCTGGGGGAATCCCAAGGCGTTCCCAGGCCAGCCGAGAAACATAGTCCCTCCAGCGTATCCTGGGTCTTCCTCTGGGTCTCCTCCCGGTGGGACATGCCCGGAACACCTCACCAGGGAGGCGTCCAGGAGGCATCCTAACCAGATGCCCGAGCCACCTCAACTGGCTCCTCTCGATGTGGAGAAGCAGCGGCTCTACTCCGAGTCCCTCCCGGATGACCGAGCTTCTCACCCTATCTCTAAGGGAGAGTCCAGCCACCCTGCGGAGAAAACTCATTTCAGCCGCTTGTATCCGAGATCTTTTATTTGTTAGACTGATTTCTCCATTAAAATAACTTTATTTCAAAATTATATTTTTTAGAGAGCTCATGTATTCATTTAATCATTTCTCTTACAGCGCCGCAAGAGCATGCAGCCAGTCTCAGCAGCTCTACTCGTACTCTGTGATTTTTCTGGTTTTCTTTAGTTTATTAGGAGTGCTGTGTGTTTATGTTGTCCTAATCTTTTGCACCAACTATGGAACTGACTTTTCTATGGACAGTTCTCTTTTTATTTTCCTTTTTTACGGCTTTTTCATCCAGAGAAGGCATGAGTGAGCATGCTCCCATTGTTCACACCCAGGACCAGTTGCTAGCATTAGGTAGCTCTGTGGTGCGTCCCCCTGCTGAACAACCCGATATCTCCCGTGACCTGCGGAAGAAGCGACGAGGGAGACGGGCGTGAATCGGATGTCACAACCAGGGCAGAAGGTAGAGACCTGTCATCCTATCCATTATTATAGGATATGTGAGGTCTCTTCATAACAAAGTGGACAAAATATCGGGGCTAACTAGACATCAAAGGAGCTACCGAGAGACCAGCCTCATCTGCCTGACGGAGACGTGGCTAACAGCGCTAACTCCAGATGCTCACATAAACTTGGTTCATCTTTCATTTACGCCGAGCTGACAGAATGAAGGAGAGAGTAAGAAGAGAGAAGGGGGTCTGGCTATGTTTGTGAATGATAGATGGTGTAACTCTGGACATTTAACCATCAAAGAATCACTCTGCAGCAAGGGCGGAGTGGCCATCGGGAGGTTCGGGAGAAATCCCGATGGGCCGCGTCATGAATGGGCCGATAGGCGCACGGGGAAAATGATGACGGTTGAATAAATCTGCTCAATATTGACTTGTCCCTGACTGTAGCCTCTTAAAGGGAGGGACAGCGCTGATCACTTTAAGAGACTGCAGCATGCAGCCTCTTAAAGCGCTGATCCCTTTAAGAGACTGCGCCGCACTGGGCCGGCAGCTTGGGAGCTACCATTTGATAAAAAACACCCCTGAAAGTTCACCGTTGGTTGAGTCCAACCCAGGACCAAAGCACGTATTTTCCAAAACATCAGGTGATGGAGCAGCGCGGAGTCCAAACTGCTAATTAGCAATAAAAA
>JBBPBX010031142.1:24485-34718 GCA_038048925.1 Garcialebias charrua | reverse complement strand
TATATATATATATATATATATATATATATATACAAGCCCAAAACCAGAAAAGTTGGCACGTTGTGGAAATCGCAAATAAAAACAGAATACAATGACTTGCAAATCTTTTTCAACCTATATTCAATTGAACACACTGCAAAGACCACATACTTAACGTTCGAACTGGTAAACTTTGTTATTTTTTGCAATTATTAGCTCATTTGGAATTTGATGCCTGCAACATGTTTCAAAAAAGCTGGCACAAGTGACAAAGAAGACAGAGAAATTTGAGGAATGCTCATCAAACACTTATTTGGAATATCCCACAGGTGAACATGCAAATTGGGAACAGGTGGGTGCCATGATTGGGTATAAAAGCAGCTTCCTTGACATGCTCAGTCATCCACATAGAAGGATGGGGCGAGGGTCACCACTCTGTGAACAAATGCGTGGGCAAATTGTCGAACAGTTCAAGAACAACTTTTCTCAACGAGCTATTGCAAGGAATTTAGGAATTTCACCATCTACGGTCCGTAATATCATCAAAAGGTTCAGAGAATCTGGAGAAATCACTACACGTAAGGGGCAAGGCCGAAAACCAACATTGAATGCCCGTGACCTTCGATCCCTCAGGCGGTACTGCATCAAAAACCGACATCAGTGTGTAAAAGATATCACCACATGGGCTCAGGAATACTTCAGAAAACCACTGTCAGTAACTACAGTTCGTCGCTACATCTGTAAGTGCAAGTTAAAGCTCTACTATGCAAAGCAAAAGCCATTCATCAACAAGATCCAGAAACGCCGCCGGCTTTGCTGGGCCCGAGCTCATCTGAGATGGACTGATGCAAAGTGGAAAAGTGTTCTGTGGTCTGATGAGTCCACATTTCAAATTGTCTTTGGAAACTGTGGACGTCGTGTCTTACGGACCAAAGAGGAAAAGAACCATCAGGACTGTTATAGGCGCAAAGTTCAAAAGCCAGCATCTGTGATGGTATGGGGGTGCATTAGTGCCCAAGGCATGGGTAACTTACACATCTGTGAAGGCACCATTAATGCTGAAAGGTACATACAGGTTTTGGAGCAACATATGCTGCCATCCAAGCGACGTCTTTTTCATGGACGCCCCAGCTTATTTCAGCAAGACAATGCCAAGCCACATTCTGCACGTGTTACAACAGCGTGGCTTCGTAGCAAAAGAGTGCGGGTCCTCCCCTGGCCTGCCTGCAGTCCAGACCTGTCCCCCATTGAAAATGTGTGGCGCATTATGAAACGTAAAATACGACAACGGAGACCCCGGACTGTTGAACAACTTAAGCTGTACATCAAGCAAGAATGGGGAAGAATTCCACCTGAAAAGCTTCAAAAATTGGTCTCCTCAGTTCCCAAACGTTTACTGAGTGTTGTTAAAAGGAAAGGCGATGTAACACAGTGGTAAATATGTCCCTGTGCCAACTTTTTTGCAATGTGTTGCTGCCATTGAATTCTAAGTTAATGGTTATTTGCAAAACAAAATAAAGTTTCTCCGTTCGAACATTAAATATATTGTCTTTGCATTCTATTCAGTTGAATATGGGTTGAAAAAGATTTGCAAGTCATTGTATTCTGTTTTTATTTGCGATTTGCACAACGTGCCAACTTTTCTGGTTTTGGGCTTGTATATTAGGGATGCACCGATCCACATGATGGAAAAGACAACAAAATCCACTCCCCTTAACCACTAAGGGAGTGGATTTTGTTGTCTTTCCCGTTTAACTCACACAATGTTAAGACAGCAGACTAGTCTGAGTCTGCTTCCGGGGGTGAACGCGTGCGCATCTAGCTGCAGCTGCTCCTCATACTTTTTTCTTGTCTTGTTTTATTCAGTACTTTCTGCTGTTTTTTCACCGATCCTTGCCTGGACATTTCTACTCATCATCAAACATGGATTTTACTTGGATTTACCTGCTGCCTGCTCTCGTCTGGACTCTCCTGCTTCTCATCCTCCACCACCCAGCGTCTGGCCTCCTCCATTATTCAGCCGTGGAGCTCCTTCGTCTTCTTTTTAATACCGGCCGCGCCGCCTGTACTCCCTCTTGAGGAAATTGCCTTCCATCCTCGTCAGAGATACATCCACCGGGGCTACCGCCATCGACTCAACGCTGACAAGGCTAATCCCATAACCTCCATCTGGTCTGACTCTCACCATTCTTCACACCGCAATGCTCGGACCGCTAACAGCAGTAGCACATTAGCCAACCTAGCTCGGTCGGCTAACGCTCCGGTCACTACCTCCGCCTCCTCCGTAAAGTTTGGACTTCTGAACGTTCGCTCCCTCACGGACAAAGGTCAGCTTGTTCACGATCTAATATCTGACCGAAAACTGGATTTCTTCTGTTTAACAGAAACGTGGCAACAACAAAACGACTTTTTTCATCTGAATGAGATGTATCAAAACTGAACTGAACGTGAATATGTGCGCATCCAAGTACATTTCCACGCCAGCCCCATGGCTGGCGTACGCACGTTTCTGTGGTTCTTGTTCCTTTGGCGACACTTACAGGTGATTCAGAGAAACTGAAGCCCCACAGTCTGTGGTTGACTTTAAGAGCGGCTTGAAGACCTTTCTTTTCAACCGAGCATACTCTGCCTCCTCATGATTCTACTTTTGATCATAGCTGATACTGTTGTTGATTTTAATTGTTTTATTATTTGTTTCATTGACATTTAATTCTGTTGCACCTTGTAGCACTTTGAGATTTCCATTGATGAAATGTGCGTTATAAATTGATGTCATCATTATTATTATTATTATTAACTGTTCATGATGTGAAAATGATTAATATTCCCACCAAACACACGATTAACAAGTATTACATCCACATGACGCAGTTAAATAAAGGACGCGCAAAGTTGTGCCAAAAATAAATTTAACAGGAACGGATTCATTCAGCCTTACTGGAGGATATAATAAATAGTGTAACACGCAGAGCATTTATTTATAAACAGATATAATTTTCTGATCTAGGATATGGCTTATCAGCCGTTTTCAGAAATAATCATTTTTCAGTTTGGCACTGCTGCGCTCTGGAGCAACACAGGAGCCGTGCATCACGCGTGCACATGCAGAAGCAGCGATCAAACTGTTCCCGAGCTTTCCTGAGGGAGCTGCAGGCCGATCAGGGCTGTCCAGTCCACACAAAGCCGATTCATGTCCAATGGAATGTCTCATCTATATGATTCCAAAGGCTGAGTGGTCGCGCTTTGGAGCGCGCGCGCACCCTCGCCGGTGTTACACGGCAGCTGGAGGTGATTCATAATCTGCGTTTATTGTAGATTTCTCCAAAATGACACGTGAAAGTACACCATATATAACTTGTAGGAGAGTAAAAGCTTCACAGACAAACAGATTGCGCACAAGGCTGCGGCGCGCGCAGCGTTTGGAGACTCCAACATCACGTCATGTCATGAAAACTCTCCACTGAGACGCACAGACTCGTTTCTTCATATCATCTATTAAATAAACAAAGATCTACCAAACATCTAAGTTCCTCTGTGTTTACAGTAATTATGGTAATAAACTCGTGCGCAAAGTTAATATTTTCACTCAGAATGAATGGATGAGCCGGTTGCGCACCAAAGCAGGGTGCGCGCACACACTAATACCGACACACAATCACTCGTTCTTTGCGTGATGAACACATTTTATTACTATTCTTACTTAGGATTATTTTCCTCACTCATATTATATTAAATTCATTATTTTCCTGAATCTAGAAATGATTTCTGATCGCGCAGGGATCAAACAAACATGTCCTTCACACATGCAGGAAGTAATTTGCATCTGTTTAACATATGTAAATGAAGGCGTGTCAGGGGAGGTGTCTCACGTGCGCTCAGTTCCACGTTAATTGTGATGTACAAAAGGAATGTGCGTGGATTCCGGTGTACGCACAGTTTGATACATCTGGATTTTTTTGTGCGTACACACTTTTCTGGATTTGACCGTACGTCACTTTTCAGTAGGAAATCCACGCAAGTACATGAGGCCCCAGATGATTTCATTCAATGTTAATCTTAAATTTTCCTCAGATAAACCTCAACGCACTCTTTCCTTCCGTAATATCAAGAATATCAACCATGACATTCTTCTATCTCATATTAATAATACCCTCTCCACTTTCAACTCCTCCAACCCAGATGATCTTGTCACATTATACAACACCAGCCTCACCAACATCCTTAACTCTAGTGCTTCCCTGAAAACCCGGACTCTTTCCTTCAACAACTCTGCACCCTGGTTCACTCCAACACTCCGCTCCCTGAAAACCAAAGGTCGCCGGCTAGAGCGTCTCTATAAAAAATTTGGTCTCACAATTCACAAGGAACTTTATGCAAACCACCTCATCCATTACAAGAACAGTATTTCTCAAGCCAAATCCAGCTACTTCTCAGACATCATCAGTTCCAATGTTGGTAATTCAAAGACATTGTTCTCTCTCCTTCACCGTTCTGTCTCATCTCCTAACTCTCTACCCTCTCACATGGTTTCCACAGAATTTTGCAACTCCCTGATGTCATATTTCAATGAAAAGATTATTTCAATTCATAAACACCTTGGACCAAATACTGCCCCCAACATCCTTGTTGAACTCCCCCCTCCCTCCCTCCCTTTCTCTGTCTTCTCCCTCCCCTCTGCTGATGACATTGCTGACATTATCAGCAAGTCCAAGTCCTCATCCTGTCAACTTGACCCATTTCCCACAGTTCTTGTTAAATCCTGTCTCCCGTCTCTGCTCCCTATCATCACTAATATCATCCACTCCTCCCTAACCTCTGGCATTGTTCCCACAGCCTTCAAATCTGCTGCCATCACCCCCATCATCAAGAAACCAGGTCTTGACTTCACCAACTTCAATAATCTTTGTCCGATCTCCAATCTGCCCTTCATCTCCAAGATTCTTGAAAAAACTGTTGCTAGTCAACTTCACTCTCACCTGTCCAACAACAACATTTATGAAGAGTTTCAATCTGGATTTCGCCCCCACCATAGCACCGAAACAGCTCTAGTAAAAATTACTAACAACCTTCTTCTTGCTGCTGACTCTGGTCTTCTGTCCATCCTCATTCTTCTTGATCTAAGTTCTGCCTTCGACACCATCTGTCATTCTATCCTCCTCAACAGACTAACCTCCATTGGCATCTCAGGTACCCCGTTAGACTGGTTCACCTCCTATCTCTCTGACCGCACTCAATTCATTCAGCTTAAATCCTTCCGCTCCCAGTCTTCCCCTGTCTCCACGGGTGTCCCCCAAGGCTCTGTCCTCGGACCCCTCCTCTTCATCATTTACCTCCTTCCTCTAGGTCACATCTTCCGCAAATACGGCGTCCATTTCCACTGTTATGCTGATGACACACAGCTCTACTTGTCATCAAAACCTAACTCCACCCACCCACCCTCCATCCTCACCGACTGTCTCAATGAGCTAAATCACTGGTTTTCTAACAATTTCCTTCAACTAAACAGCAACAAAACAGAAATCATTCTTGTTGGTACCAAAAACTCTATTTCAAAATCAGAACATCTTCTCGTCCCCCTTAACAACTCTCTGCTATCCCCCTCCCCTCAGGTCAAGAGTCTCGGTGTCATCCTCGACACCACTCTCTCCTTCACTTCACACATCAACAATATTACTCGGTCTGCCTATTTCCACCTCCGTAATATTAACCGTCTCCGTCCTTCTCTCACACCCCGCTCCACAGCCATCCTGGTGCACAGTCTTGTGACTTCCCGTATCGATTACTGCAACTCCCTTCTCTACGGCCTCCCCAACAAATCTCTCCACAAGTTACAGATGGTCCAGAACTCAGCTGCCCGTGTCATCACTCAAACCTCCTACTATAACCACATCACTCCTGTCCTGCAGCAGCTCCACTGGCTCCTCCTACTATAACCACATCACTCCTGTCCTGCAGCAGCTCCACTGGCTCCTCCTACTATAACCACATCACTCCTGTCCTGCAGCAGCTCCACTGGCTCCTCCTACTATAACCACATCACTCCTGTCCTGCAGCAGCTCCACTGGCTCCCGGTTAAATCACGCATCATCTTCAAAATTCTACTCCTCACGTTCAAATCTATCCACAACCTTGCCCCTCCTTATCTATCTGACCTCCTACAAATCTCCATCCCATCACGCTCTCTCAGATCCTCCTCTTCGCTACATCTCCATGTACCCTCTGCCCGCCTCTCCACCATGGGGAGCAGGGCCTTCACCTGCTCTGCCCCTCACCTCTGGAACGCTCTACCACCAGACCTTCGAAACACCACCTCCCTTTCTCTGTTCAAGACAGCCCTGAAAACACATCTCTTTAGACTAGCTTATCATTAACTCTACTAAATGTATTTTTATTATCTTGCATTTTATATCCTTTATGTATTTTATATTTCGATTTGTTACTGATAATGTTTGATCTGTATTACACTGTATTGGTTTGTTAAGTGTCCTTGGGTGTCCTGAAAGGCGCTTTTAAATAAAACGATGATGATGATTATTATTATTATTATTATTATTATTATTATTATTATTCAAGAGAACGGCCATGACTGCGCCCTCTGCTGGACACATTGTACAGTTACAGCTGGTTACAGCGTTTTAGAGGTGAAAATTACAAGTGCTTATATGAGCAGAACCTGAGACAGTGTTCACCATTACCGATAGAACCCCAAAGGCCTAAAACATGGGACCTGTTTATAATAAACTATATGCCACGGACTTCCGTTCCAGCACTTCCACATTCATTAGCGGGAATGACTTGAACATAAATGAGTAAATACAATTAATAAAACATCTGCATACACACCAATAATAACTCTATACTGTACACATAAATCTATAGCGACGTTCCCCCTACGAATAGCCGCGATAAATAGTCTCCCCAACCCCCCCTCGGAACAGCTGTTCCCACCGGTGGGCGGACCCAACAGAACTCACGTGTAGTGCCAGTAGCTCGCAGCCGTTTCCCGTTTCGGCTCGTTGTCATGGTCTGCTACTAGGAGCTAACGCTAACACCAACGGAGGTGGATGGGAACCGGAAGTGGCGGATGTGGGTTGCATTTTACCGGAAGTACATCACAATCCCCCGTGGCATATACAGTAGTCTATTGGTCAGGCTCTACCATAAATGAAGCTGGTGCAGTATGAAGAGGCTTTTGGAGTCCAGCTCATTGTCTTTCTGAAGCAGTGTCCCTCGTGACGTGCACAGGGACGCAGGACGATCTTTAAAGTTTTCCATCAGTCTTAACTGGTAGCACCCCACAGCTGAAACATCCAGACTGGAGACTTGTCTCTTCTGCGTTGGCTCATGGGTTGGTGGTGTGCTGTGTTCAGGTGCCAGCCCGCTGTGGGATGACTGTGAGGGACTCGCTGAAGAAAGCCCTGATGATGAGAGGACTCATCCCAGAGTGCTGCGCCGTCTACAGAGTACAGGATGGGTAAGTGTCAGATCCTGAGCTCTGCAGGAGAAACGTGCACCGTACTGTGAGTTCTACAGCAACTTCATGGAGGAACTCTCTGCCACGACAAACCTGCTCCAACTCCATGGACCTGGACAGGTTCTGCTGGTTTACATACACCTTTAAATCCAGCTGCAGGTACTGAGGCAGGCCATGGTTTATTAATGGCCATGTACACAATTTAGTTCCACCACATGCACCACGTGTGACGTGAACGACAAATAAAGAACCTTGAGTCCTTGAATAAATGTGTTTGGACCGTAGGGAGAAGTTTGTTAGACCAGTACAGAAACTGTATGAGGACAGCAGGACATGTATGAGTACAGCAGGACATGTATGTGGACAGCAGGACATGTATGAGGACACCAGGACATGTATGAGTACAGCAGGACATGTATGAAGACAGCAGGACATGTATGAAGACAGCAGGACATGTATGAAGACAGCAGGACATGTATGAAGACAGCAGGACATGTATGAGGACAGCAGGACATGTATGAGGACAGCAGGACATGTATGAGGACAGCAGGACATGTATGAGGACAGCAGGACATGTATGAAGACAGCAGGACATGTATGAAGACAGCAGGACATGTATGAAGACAGCAGGACATGTATGAAGACAGCAGGACATGTATGAGGACAGCAGGACATGTATGAGGACAGCAGGACATGTATGAGGACAGCAGGACATGTATGAGGACAACAGGACATGTATGAGGACAGCAGGACATGTATGAGGACAGCAGGACATGTATGAGGACAACAGGACATGTATGAGGACAACAGGACATGTATGAGGACAGCAGGACATGTATGAGGACAGCAGGACATGTATGAGGACAACAGGACATGTATGAGGACAGCAGGACATGTATGAGGACAGCAGGACATGTATGAGGACAGCAGGACATGTATGAGGACAGCAGGACATGTATGAGGACAGCAGGACATGTATGAGGACAGCAGGACATGTATGAGGACAGCAGGACATGTATGAGGACAGCAGGACATGTATGAGGACAGCAGGACATGTATGAGGACAGCAGGACATGTATGAGGACAGCAGGACATGTATGAGGACAGCAGGACATGTATGAGGACAGCAGGACATGATGAGGACAGCAGGACATGTATGAGGACAGCAGGACATGTATGAGGACAGCAGGACATGTATGAGGACAGCAGGACATGTATGAGGACAGCAGGACATGTATGAGGACAGCAGGACATGTATGAGGACAGCAGGACATGTATGAGGACAGCAGGACATGTATGAGGACAGCAGGACATGTATGAGGACAGCAGGACATGTATGAGGACAGCAGGACATGTATGAGGACAGCAGGACATGTATGAAGACAGCAGGACATGTATGAAGACAGCAGGACATGTATGAGGACAGCAGGACATGTATGAAGACAGCAGGACATGTATGAAGACAGCAGGACATGTATGAGGACAGCAGGACATGTATGAAGACAGCAGGACATGTATGAGGACAGCAGGACATGTATGAAGACAGCAGGACATGTATGAAGACAGCAGGACATGTATGAAGACAGCAGGACATGTATGAAGACAGCAGGACATGTATGAAGACAGCAGGACATGTATGAGGACAGCAGGACATGTATGAAGACAGCAGGACATGTATGAGGACAGCAGGACATGTATGAGGACAGCAGGACATGTATGAGGACAGCAGGACATGTATGAGGACAGCAGGACATGTATGAGGACAGCAGGACATGTATGAAGACAGCAGGACATGTATGAAGACAGCAGGACATGTATGAAGACAGCAGGACATGTATGAAGACAGCAGGACATGTATGAAGACAGCAGGACATGTATGAAGACAGCAGGACATGTATGAAGACAGCAGGACATGTATGAAGACAGCAGGACATGTATGAAGACAGCAGGACATGTATGAAGACAGCAGGACATGTATGAAGACAGCAGGACATGTATGAAGACAGCAGGACATGTATGAAGACAGCAGGACATGTATGAAGACAGCAGGACATGTATGAAGACAGCAGGACATGTATGAAGACAGCAGGACATGTATGAAGACAGCAGGACATGTATGAAGACAGCAGGACATGTATGAAGACAGCAGGACATGTATGAAGACAGCAGGACATGTATGAAGACAGCAGGACATGTATGAAGACAGCAGGACATGTATGAAGACAGCAGGACATGTATGAAGACAGCAGGACATGTATGAAGACAGCAGGACATGTATGAAGACAGCAGGACATGTATGAAGACAGCAGGACATGTATGAAGACAGCAGGACATGTATGAAGACAGCAGGACATGTATGAAGACAGCAGGACATGTATGAAGACAGCAGGACATGTATGAGGACAGCAGGACATGTATGAAGACAGCAGGACATGTATGAAGACAGCAGGACATGTATGAAGACAGCAGGACATGTATGAAGACAGCAGGACAGTGGTGAGATGTGCTGTAGGAGTGACAGATAGCTTCAAGGTGGAGGTGGGAGTGCATCAAGGATCGGCTCTGAGCCCCTTCTTGTTTGCTCTGGTGATGGACCGACTAACAGATGAGGTCAGACAGGAATCCCCATGGACTATGATGTTTGCAGATGACATTGTGATATGTGGTGAGAACAGGGAACAAGTGGAAGAGAACTTGGAGAGGTGGAGGTATTCACTTGAAAGAAGAGGAATGAAAGTCAGCCGTAGTAAGACAGAGTACATGTGTGTGAATGAGAGGGA
>JBBPBX010031142.1:0-24284 GCA_038048925.1 Garcialebias charrua | reverse complement strand
GTGAGCGCTTCTGTATCTGGTCCTTCATGCTTCCTTATTTTCGGAATTACGTAAAACTTACGCTTGGCAATTGCTGGCAATTGCTCGATTGGTACAACCAGTCCCAACACGAAATAAATATTGCAATTATTTACAAATAAACAACCGCAAAAAATACATTGCTCGTAACCTACGCTGCTACTAGTGGTCAGGAGTGGAAGTATCACCAACTAAAATGGCGGACAACCCGGAAATGCCCATTATGTGACGTCACATGGGAACTATGTATAAAAACAGAGCTTCTCACTTCTCACGCTCCTAACCCACGCCCCCCCCCCCAACCCAGCCCCCGCGGCCGCGCAGGTTCTCGTTCAAAGTATTGCAAAGCGATGCAAAACTGTTTTGTATGTGACACAAATGTATTAAATTCCCCTTCTTCATCCCTGATCTGGACTTTTCTTTTGTTTTTTTTGCCAAAAGTCAAGTGATCGCTTCCTCCTCCACTGATCCATGACTGAAATTATGAGGAAATGGATGAATTTGTCACGAGCGAATTAAACTCGGGTTCAACGTGGCTGCGAGGCTCAGCAGATTTCATGGTTTTCTGGTGTGCTGGACCAGCGCTCCATGTTTTTATTTTATTTTTTAGAACGTTTTATTAACATATAATCACAGAATTTCGCAGTGGCTGAAAGGACATGCAGTGGAGGCGGAGCATTCAGAAACTGCAGCGAGACCAAGAAAGAGCAGAGCCATATATGGCTCTGAGTGGGGAGGGACCAGAATGCTTTGCCTGTTCAAAATTTACCTAAGTGCTGCGTTCCACAAAAACTGCAGAGTGCAGCTTTAATAACTATTGATCTGTTTACAATCTTATATCAATACTTTCACATTTAGACCTGGTTAAGCTTCTTTCAGCTTAACTGTACAAACATTTTAAACAATATTCAGCTAGTTCAACTAATTTCAGCTGTTGTTTCAGCTGTTTTATGCTTCTTTCAGCCTGATTTATCTAACGGACATTTTTGTGCTTCTTCAAACTTATTTATGCTAATTTCAGCTTGTTCTGCTCTTTTCAGCTTATTTCTGCAAGTTTCAGCTATTTAAGCTAGCATTTAGCTGTTTTATGTTAATTTCATCTTTATTAATCCCACATCTTTTGCAATCATTTAAACTTTTTCAGCCTAATTCAGCAGAAACTTTCTACCCCGATTTCTTTCTAGTAATTTAAGCTTCTTTCTGCTTGCTTTAGCTAATTTATGCCTACTTGAGTGTTGGTGGGAACACTTTAGCTTCCTCCACTTCCTTTTGGAAATGTAAGCTACAGTATTCTATATTTATTTAACTACTATTCAGCATAGAAAAACTGATAACTCTGCCATTTTTAGAGCTATTCAGCTGAGATTTGGGGTCTTCGTAGCTGAGAACAGCCCCTAATAGGCTCTGACTATAAATCAAAACTAAATTCAGCAGCTTCAGCTATATTCAGCTGTTGTTTCAGCTGTTTTGTGCTCCTTTCAGCTTGATTAATCTAACGTGAACATTTTTGTGCTACTTCAATCGTATTTATGTTAATTTCAGCTTGTTCTGCTCCTTTCAGCGTATTTCTGCAAGCTTGAGCTTTTTCTGCTATTTCAGCTAGCCTTTAGCAGTTTTTATGCTAATTTAATCTTTATCAGCTAATTCTACATTTTTTGCAATCATTTAAACTTTTTTCAGCCTAATTAAGCAAAAACCTTCTCCTCCGATTTCTTTCTAGTAATTTAAGCTTCTTTCTGCTTGCTTTAGCTACTATTACCGTAAGTTGTTTTGAACAAATTTCAGCTTTTCTCAGATAATTTCAACTTTATTGTTTTAATTTATGCCTACTTGAGCCTTTGTGGGCACAATTAAGCTCCCTCCACTTCCTTTCGGAAATTTTAATCTTCTTTCTAGATTTATTTAGCTACTATCCAGCTGTTTTATAGAAAAACTTAGATAACTGCCATTATTACAGCTATTCGGCTGAGATTTGGTGTGTTGGTAGCTGAGAATAGTCCCTAAAAGGCTCTGATTATGAATCAAAAATCCAAGATGGCCGTCTTAGCAAACAAAGGAAAATACTATAGATCAGCAAATTTAGACATATTGAGAGCTAAAATTAGGTGTGATGATAGCTGGCAATGTTTCTCATCAAATGCTGCATCAAAATTCCAAGATGGCCACCAACGCTGCATTTGAATGGATTTAAGTCAGCCATTGTTACACATACAGAGCTGAAATTTGGTGAGGTTATAGCTGAGAACATTACCTATCACACAGCATCCAAATCAAAAATCCAAGATGGCTGCCTTAGTTAAAAAGGAAAAAATATGAGAACTCTGTCATTTTTAGAGCTATTCAGATGAAATTTGGTATAGTAGTAGCTGAGAGCAAACCCAAACACATAGTAATGTCAGATCAAAAGTTTCTATCGGCAGCAGCCTGGCAGTCCATTACATTAGGAAAAATTGTGCACATTTTGCTTCCTTCTGATATTTGAAGCTTCTTTCTGCTGTTTTAAGCTACTTTTCAACTATTTTCTTCACATTATTAAGCAAGAAACATTCACACTTGCACTTTTGCAGGAAATGAAAATTCTTATAACACCTGTTTGATATGAAAATCCTGACTTGTGAAAATATGACCATGACTCAGTTCTCTCAGTTCTCACCATTCTCACCCTTTTTAGTGACTAGACCCAGCTTATAGCAGATAACATACTGGATGTGTAAAGATGATGTTCTAAAGAATATGTTGTCACCAAGATGATGATTAGTGTATGTACGTTTGTACACTCTGCCAAAGACACTCCAGGAATCAGGACCAATCCTTTCCCCATAGTTGAGTTTAATATGGAGAAGTCTTCTTGAACTTTCCAGGGTTGGGTCTAACCTCAGCATGAAGCCCAAAACTCCAGTTATCCTGGGCAAACTCTGGAGCGCACTGCTGGGTCTCTCCACGTTGCTTCACCTGCCACACCCCTCCTGCTGTCAAATCCATGTGTCTTTTCATAAGTTCGGCTAAAGCTGTGACTCAGATAATTTTCTCCATGGATAAGTTTGAGGATAGAATACACATCTACAAGATACTCATATATAATAATACAAACATTTTATTTGAATTTCATTTATTTAGGTTTTATTCTTTGTGATAAACCATTTTTTCACAAAATGCTTTATTTTACTGTGATGTCACAGACTGAACACAAGTACAAACAGACCCAAAGAAATTAAAAACAATCACAAGACAAAAACACAAGGATCCTGATAACTAAGTTATCGGCTGTTCTCAGGTGTGATGCATTTATGCAGATGTAGCCGGACGGGTATGGATAAAAAGAGGGAACTTTAGTTTAAAAAATAAATAATCTATTTTTAATAAAAGAAAGTGAATTTGGTTAAAAACTTTACTAAAAGTTACCCTTAAGGCACATAGACCCGTTGCAGATGAGACATGAGACAAGTTCACACAGACACCAATAAATTGCACAATTGTTTGTTTAATTTAAAAATGGAGTTAAAAAGCACGTACACTTTAAAAAGACAATTATGGCTCCAAACAACAATAAAAGTGCAATTCAGTGCAATACTCTAAAAACAGGACAACCTCACACACAAAATCATACACCAGAGTTACCGCCTGAGAGATGATCAGTCAGGCAGCAGTAGTCCAGAGTCCACCCTGGTGTAATCTGCGGCACCCGAAGAGACGCCACTCAGACCGACACCTGTGTGATTAGTTGAGCTGGCATCAATCGGCTCAGCTCAGCCCGCAGGACGCGTGGTGTAGCCCACCCCACGCCGTCCAGACAGCGAGCACCAAACAGTCCCAGGACCAGCCGGCAGGCGAGGGACGACCCGGATGGGGAGCAGAACCAGTCGGGACCATCCGGACAGCAGCAAACACACGGCCACGGACAAACAGAAGGCAGACGGTCGCCAAGGACAAACAGCAGGGGACTAAAACAATAAATATTTAGAATTAAAAGCTGAACATGTAAGGGAAAAGAAGAAAACTGGTGCTTTACTCACCACCGAGTTCCACCTCTAGCAGGAGAGGGAAACAGGAAGCTTGTAATTATGGTCGCGAGAACAGTAGATCATCGCGACCATGCACCCGCTAGTGCGACACAGCCCGCAACCGCCGCCGGAAGGCGGATGGGGTGTGTCAACCCTGAGAGCTGGGCCCGTTTTATACAGGAAGCCAGCCCCAGACCCAATCACATCCCAGCACCCGTGTGGTGCATTCAATGTCCGCAGGACATCTTGCCACACAGAGAACTACAGTAATTTTGCCATCGTATGGGAACATACAATGACAACACATAGCATATTTCTCAGTTTAGCATATTTCATAGTTTATATCTTAGATCCTTATTACTGTTTCTTTTATAATTTATATTTTTGCTGTTGTTGGTTGTAACTGGGACCCTGTGTACACAATTTTGTTCCACCTCATGTGCCACATGGGATGCGAATGACAATAAAGAACCTTGAACATAACACTTTATTGTGGAGTTTTTTTTGTGTACATTTAGTAAAACAAACAAAAAAAAAACATATATATATATATATATATATATATATATATATGTATATATATATATATATATATATTATATATGTATGTATGTATGTATACAGGGAACCCTCGACTTACGAACGAGTTCCGGACCTACGGACCATTCGTAGGTCGAAATGCCGTATGTCGGAACCGATAGCACGTGCGTTCATAAGTCCGGATTTTCGACCGTAAGTCGGAATTTAGAGCACATGGCGTTTGTTCGTAAGTCCGAGTTGCCGTATGTAGAGGGTGACGTAAGTCGAGGACTCCCTGTATATATATGTATATACATATATGTATATATATATGTATATACTGTATGTATATATGTATATATATGTGTATATATACTGTATGTATATATATATGTGTATATACTGTATATATATAGACAGGGATTAACACAGAAATAATCTGTCATGTTCAATTTTTTTTAGCATAAATATATACCATAATGAATAAAAAATATTCTAGAAACAAAACAAGAATATAAAATAAAATTCCTAATCTTGCTAACCTAATCTGGCAACAAACTAGACAAAGGTTTCCATTTTCTCGAACACCACTGTATTTGGTGCGTCACCTGTGTGTTAAAGGTAGAATATTTCAGGTGGTTTGACTCGGTGAAAGGAATGCTAAGCAAATAGAGGCTGGGTTTTCATTGTCCTGGGTTGATCTTTGCCCCCTGTGTCAGTTTCACAGCCAGAGTCTTACCTGCTGTTCCAGGACAGATCTGACGCAGCACACACTCCACGACTGAAACCGTCAAAGAGTAAGTTCATCTAACTAATGATGACAAGTCAGAGATAAATTATCTGAGCCTGCAATGTTAGTACCGTAGTCAATCAAAATTGATGACACAAAAGAAAAAGATTAATAAAATTCAATTTGTTTTTTATTTGAGGAAGTAACAGCGTTTTAATGATACCAGGATGTCTCAGAGGAGAAGAAATTTGGTATTTTTTTTATCAGAACGAGATAGAAAAATTATCATTATCTGAGAAAAAATGTGCGGAAGTTTGATGAATAAGCTGAAACCAAGTTGTTGACTAAAGTGATTGGAGCAGCAGCTAAAATTAGCATAACAAAAACAAATACAAATTAGCAAAACCAAAAAAATAAAAAATCTAAATTAGTAAAAAAACTAAACATTTAAGTTAGCAAACAAAATTAAGGCTTAAACCAACAAAGCCAATAAGAGAAAAAAAATAGCTAAACAATAGTTAAAAGCTATAGTTAGTAAAACAGAAACTGAAAGTTAAAATAATCACCATACTAGATTAAAGCTAAAATTAGATAAATCTGTAGCTATAAGCAAAATTTTAGCAAACGATAATTTAGGCCTAAATTGGCAAAACATTAGCTTAAAGCAAAAAGCATTAGGACTTGTTATACTTATCATTCCCCAATCTGTTGCAGAAGCACGATCCTTAGTGTACTTCCTGGTTGCATGGATCGCAGTTGTTTATGAACAAAAACTGTCTTAATTTACTTAGAAAAGTATGTGCTCTATCGCTGCCGATCTTCATGTAGCTAATTTATGCTACTTGTATTTCCATTACAAATCATTGGTTAAGATGATATGCGACACATTAGACCTGATCTCCAGCCTGGGCTGAATGAGAAAAACACTGCAAGATACAGAATTAATTATTTCCTCCCTCTTGGATTGTAACGTGGTGGTGGTGCGTAGGAGGAGAGCTTGTTTAGCTTTAGCAACACGTGCTCCGGCGTAACTTGGAAAAGAGCGAAAGAACGTTGATTCTCACTGGTACTGTATTACACTAAGAGCCACTAGAAGATTTGCTGGAAGCAAATGTGACTGAAAAAGTCACAGAACTGACTGCATGGGTGAAAAAAGACAAAAACAAACTAAGGGTTTGTTTAGACCCCACTGATCCCAAAGCCAGAGACAACACTTCTTCATTTCAACAGCAGATGAAGTGCTATACAAACTGGCTGTAAAGAAAATATTTACAGTGGTAGATGAAAAGGATGGCAATTGGCAGATAAAATTAGACAAAGAGTCATCATTACTGTACACCTTCAATACGCCTTGGGGGCATTACCAGTTAAAGTGGCTCCCAGTCGGGATCAAGTCAGTGAGCGAAGTCTTCCAACAATGTAACTGTGAGACATTTGGAGACATCAGTGGAGTTCATGTGATAGCCAATGATATGATTATCACAGCATCCACTGAAAAGGAGCATGATAAGAAACTACAGAAAGTGATGACGAGAGAAGGATGATAATGTGAAGTTCAACAAAGACTAAATCCAGTACAAAGTGAGCAGTGTCAAATACATGGGTCATGTGGTGATGTCAGACGGTGTTAAAGTGGATGAGGCAAAAGTTAAGACCATTATGTGGACATGCCTTCACCGACAGACAGGCCAGGACTACAAGAAAGCTGGGCATGATAAAATACCTGGCACAGTATATTCCAGGTGAGGCCACAACTACAGCACCATTGAGATAGCTTCTGTGAAAGGACAGTGCATGGCAGTGGCAACAAGAATGCTGCTAATGAACTGGAACAAGCACTCACAACAGCCCTGGTTCTTAAGTTTTTTGACTCCAAGAGACCAGTTGTAGGGCAGATGCATCTAAAGATGGACTCAGTACATGCTTCATACAGGATGGACATCCAGCTTGTGAATCCAGAACTCTCACTGACACAGAGAAAAACTATGCATAGATAGAGAAGGAGCTTCTGCCCATTATGTTCTCACTCAAAATGTTTCATCCATATGTATATGGAATAAAAGTCAATGTGCAGTCTGATCACAAACCTTTATAGACCATCCTCAAAAAGCCATTGGGAACAGCTCCATCAAGACTGCATAAAATAATTCTCCATCTACAACATTATGACCTAATGGACCTTACCAAGCTCCGCCCAGAAACGCCCCCTAAGCTCCAACATGGCTGCACGTCTCCCAAGCGCAGCATTGGTGTCAATGGAAAACATGGCGTCGACTGACTCAGGAGGGTATTTCTGAGTCGAATAGTGTATCATTTCTGCCAGATTCCAACAAAATATCAGCCATGACAATGGACAGGGGAACCAACAAGTTCATGTTATTCTTTTTTTTGGACGTTATCAAGTTGTTTGATCCACGCGATGCTTCCAACAGCGTGCGCAACACAGCTAATGCTACCGTCTGATTAGGAAAACAGCAGCTCCTCACACGCTCAGGCTCAGCATTATTACAGCTGTGGACAGGATCACGGATGCCTATTGTTCTGCAAGGCTGGGTAAGTCAGGCATTCATGGTTTTGAGGGTTACTTTTGAAATCAGCGATTTCTATTGTTGGCAAAAGTTTGTGTGCCTTGGTCGCAAAGCTAATGCTAACTGTAATCTCCATTCATTCCTTAAGTGGTTGGTTAGCCGTTGCTGCTTTAGCTGCTAAACACGCCGACAGCGACTTTTGTGAGGGCAAACGAGCTCAGCCGTCCGGTGTGTTAGTTAAAATCCAGCCTTCGTGTCACGATTTTGTGCAGTTTTAGGTGAAATCGACAGTAGAGCTCGTTGTGTTAGCTAGCTCATGTGGTTAGCAGAGCTGTTTCTTCCCAACTTCCAGGACGTTCAGTGAACTGTGGCTTTCTCTCATCGTGACCGCGTGTTGTTAACTAGCAGGTTTCAAAAGCAGGTCAACCCTTCTCTGCTGGTGAAAGAAATAATTGTTCAGTTTTGTGGTCGTGCACAAGCTTTGATCCAAGCAAGGCATTCAGTTTCACATATAGGGAAACGGTGAATTTTACTTCCACAAATACGGTCAGGGTACCTGACATCTCCTGTACAGATACCCCACTGACGGTGGAGGACCATTTTTCCAGCCCTGACGCAAAAAAATTCTGCACGTATGCTAGCTAGCAATGTAAGTAGCATGTGGTGCCGGTCTCACAAACGCTACTGTAGCGTTTGTTTTGTGAGACCGGCACGCACGTGGAACCTGCGCTGTGACGTGTTATGGGCATTAGCCAATGAAACGCGGCCCTGTGGGCGGAGCTTGGTAAGGTCCATAGTCAACACACCAGGTAATGACCTACTGATTGCAGACATTCTCTCACAAGCTGCTACACCAGAAAACAAATAGACAGTGATATTTCAGATGAAAAAGTAGTCTATGCTCTTGAACCAACAGAGGCTTTAAGCAAAGAAGCTTTTGAACAGACAGTGTCAGAGACACAAAAGGATGAGGTGTTATAAGTGTTACATGGCATTCACAAACGAGGCTGGCCACATCACAGAAAACAAGTAGACAGAAGGGTATTGCAGTTCTGGTCCATCAAGCACACCATGTCAATGAGAGATGGTATAATGTTTGCTGGAGACAGGATTATTGTGCAAATCCAAAAAAGCTAAGTCTGGTCCTCTGGACATTCAAAAAACAAAACAAAACAAAGCAAAAAAACTGTAGAAACGTTTCGTCTTTCGTCCGAAAGACTTCCTCAGTTTGAATGTCCAGAGTACCAGACTTAGCTTTTTTGGATTTTTCTACCTGGATTATTGAGCATGCATCAGGGTATTATTGTGCAAAGTTCCTTGAGAACAAACATGTTACAAAAATCACATGTGGCTCATCAAGGCATGCAATGCACCAAAGCGCTGGCCAGGACACACTGGTATTGGTCAGGTATGACAAGATACATTGAGAAGATGGTTGAGTCCTGTGAAACATGCCATCAGTTCCAACCTAGTCTCCAGAGGGAGTCAATGATTTCTCATGATGTCCCAGAGCTGCCTTGACTTAAAGTGGGAGCTGACTTGTTTGAAATAAGTGGTCAGTAATTCCTGCTGATAGTGGACTACTTCCCCAAATACCCAAAGATATTCAATATCACTGACAAAACAGCGCAGACAGTTCCCTTATCAGTCAGTCCACTGCGGTGCAACAACATGACTATGGGAATTGAGCCTCCGCGCGGTTCACCTGAAGCAATACAATCACGCCTTTTAAGGCAAGTGGACGTCAGCGTCCCCAGGGGCCCACCCCCTTGGCATAAAAGGCGCTGACGTCACACGTTCATTCTCTTTTGCCTTTCACCTCGCTTCACACCTGAACTTTGCAGGACTCCGTGTGACTGGATCACTCGACTGGGGGTGAGCTCGCTCCCTACCCAGAATGTCACGGACTTCCCTGCAAGCACTTTGTTTAGCGGATGCTATCCTAGTGCCGTTGACTTTGACTTCGACATTTTCTGCTGTTTCGTCGCCCAGTTTAGCGGGACGCTAACTGCGCCACACGCTACCTGCTAAGCTAATGGAGCAAACAGGTTAGCTCCACGAACAACGCAGTGAGAGGATTCAATGTTTTTCTGCTGGTTCGTCGCCCAGTTAGTGGGACGCTAACTGCGCCACACGCTACCTGCTAAGCTAACGGAGCTAACAGGTTAGCTCCACGAACAACGTAGCGAAAAGATTTCTTCAAACCACGTTTAGCGGCGACTAACTGGTTTCAACTCGACGTCTCTTCTCGGCCATGGCTCCGGAGAAGAGCAAGAGAAAATCGAAGAACTCCAACAAGACGAGCAAGCCAACGCCCCCCGGCTCCCAACCTTGCCCCAACGGATGTGGCTATTTCATCTCGGCAGCGGACACCCACAAGGCCTGTCCATTCTGCCTAGGAATGGTCCACGCAAGGACAGCTTTGGACTCCCCTGAATCTTGCCCTCACTGCAACCAGCTGCGTGAGGTGGCGAAACGAAGGCACGTAGACTTTGTGGCCAAGGCCATGGGCAGTTCCACCGCGGCGCGAGAACTGCTCCTTGCAGAGGCTCTCACTTCCACAGCGTTGTTGGAAGAAGACGGGATGGAGGACAGCGGCACTGGGAACTGGGGTGAGACAATGGACATTGTTGCCCCCGTAGGGGACTCCACAGTAGAGTTCGACACAAGGGACTTGACGCAAGCCGACGAGCTCTCGCTAACAGCCTCGGGTGAGATATCGGATGATGAAGTGGACAATGAGGAGGACGGAGAAGACAAGGAATTCTCCCAGAGCCCAATGGCAGGTCAACCAGAGACAGATGTGTCCACTCCCCACTGTACTAAAACCATAGATATACGGAAGGATCTGATGTCGTATATATCCGTATCCTTCACATATACTTATACTTATATTTCCGGATATTCCCGGAAACGGCCCGCAATGATCCTTAAAAGATCCCAAAATCCCAAAATCCGGATACTTATCTTTGGCAGACCCTTGACGAATAACAGCCACATTTATTTTGGATCTGCCGAAGATAAGTATCCAGATTTTGGGATTTTTTAAGGATCATTGCGGGCCATTTCCGGGAATATCCGAACACAGATCCTTCCGTATATCTATGGTTTTAGTGCAGTGCGCTCTGTTCGAGCTATGCCGCAGAGCCATGGTTCTGAAGGTGACTTGGCCAGAGCCCCACCCTCGACAACAAGTAACGAGGTTGGCGGGGAACTTCTTTTACGCCAAGCAGTAGTCGGCCACGAGGCACAGGATACCCATCTTTCCCGACTTCCACACAGAGCTGACGCGCACCTAGGCTGAACCCAGGGCCCCCTTGACACTGCCTCTATCCCAGTTTCTGGACGTGGACGGAATGGAGGCGGCAGGCATGGCCCACATTCCTCAGATGGAGGAGACTTTGGCGTCTCATTTGGCCCCCAGAACGTCGAGCTCCAAACCCACTCTGCCCAGCAAGGCCTGCAGTGTGTCAGCCTCACAGCTCGAGAAGAGCTACCGAGCACAGGGCCTCGTTGTGCGCACCATGAACGCCTCTGCAATGATGCAGGCCTGCCTGGCCAAAAAACTGCAGGAGCTCAAGCAGACCTCCAACAAGAGAAAAGTGGCCGAGGTTCTGGACGAGGTCCGGAAGGCGATAGACTTTGTCCTTCGCCTCATGGGAACTGCAGCCATTGCTCAGAGAAAAGCTATGGCCGAGACGGTGATTGTTCAACGTCATTTCTGGTTGACGCTGACAGACCTTCCAGAGGGCCAACGCACCCCATTCCTCCACCATCCCATCCAGTCCACAGGCCTGTTCGGCGGCGCATTGGAGCAGATCCAGAGCAGGCTGGATCAGCGGAGGAAACAAGAAGAAGCCCTGCGTGAGGGGATGCCCAGAAAACATTTTGTGCAACCCAGAGAATTGAGTGGACACAGGGTCCAACAGCAGCGACACCACTTCGCCACGCATCGACCAGCTCAGAAAAGGCCAAACCTCGAGAGGGAGCAGCGGCCGAAACCCGCCTCAGAGCCTCCTTAGGCAGGCCACGCTTGGTCGAAAAACAGGGTTGTACCACGGCAGGCAGGACCACCACGGTCCTCCTCAGCGAACCGTGACAGGAAGCAGAAGTCAGCTTGAGCCAGAACTGCTTCACCACCATTCAGGCGTTTCCACCCACAGGGAAAAGAGGAAAGCCAAACTTTTAATACCAGCTTTTGTGCTAAAGAAGCCATGATTAACTGGTCCAGAATGTGTAAACACACAAAATCACTCAAATGTTTGTGTAATAAAGAAAAATTACTGTTTGAACACGACAATAAAGTCTCACAAAACACAAAATGTTCTGTGTCCCGTCTTAGCATTAGAGGGGAAAACACAACACCTTTTTATGCAAAACATGTCAATAAGGAGACAAGGGGACCGGTTCACACACCCGGCTTCCCCTGCTCTGATAAGACACAGTCTCTCAGGAGATACAATGAACCCCTGCAGGGTCCCAGACAGACTCTCTGACCCCTGCAGTGGGACAGACAGGCCCGCTGAAGAGCGGGTGGGGGAGGGGGGGGTGCTCTCCTACCGCCCTCACATACAAGGTAAACATGATAATAATAATAATAATAATGAATTCCATTTATAATGCACTTTTCATTAATAAAAATCTCAAAGTGCTACAAAGTGTAACAAAGCAAAGATCAAAATAAAACAAGTGATAAAATCAAATAAAATCAATAATAATATCGACTAAGATCAAAGATAAAATCATGTGGATGCAGATTAGGCTTGCTTAAAAAATAAATAAAATAAAACAAGTGATAAAATCAAGTAAAATCAATAATGATATCAGCTAAGATCAAAGATAAAATCATGTGGAGGCAGAATAGGCTTGCTTAAAAAGAAAAGTCTTTATGCTGCTTTTAAAGTCAACCAGTGACTGTGGAGCTCTCAGGTCGTCAGGGAGGGAGTTCCACAGGCGGGGGGCAGCCACACAGAATGCTCGGTCTCCCATGGTCCTCAATTTGGTCCGAGGAATATGAAGTAAATTACTGTTCTGTGATCGTAGAGACCGGGTGGATGAATATGGTGCAAGAATGTCCTTTAGATAGTCAGGTGAAGTGCCGTGCAAGCATTGATGGGTAATGAGAGCAGTTTTGTACTGAATTCTGTAGGTGACAGGAAGCCAATGGAGGTTATGGAGAATGGGTGTAATATGTTCAAATTTACGAACTCTCAACAGAATCCTTGCTGCACCAGATGAAGAGCATCTCAGGGTGTCCGCAGCAGAAGTGAGAGGCAGTCTCAGAAAGATTAATCCTCATAAAGCAACCGGACCAGACAACATCCCAGGGAAAGTTCTGAAGGAATGTGCGGACCAGCTCTGTGAGGTGCTGGCTGACATCTTCACCACCTCACTTGCACTGGAGTTAGTTCCCACCTGCCTGAAGACCGCGACCATCATCCCAGTCCCAAAGAGCTCCACAGTGACTGGTCTGAATGACTATAGACCGGTGGCCCTCACCCCGATAGTCGCTAAATGTTTTGAGAAACTGGTCATGTCCCACATCAAGGCAACCGTCAACATCAACGAGGACCCTCATCAATATGCATACCGTGAGAACCGATCAACAGAGGACGCCATCTCTTCCGTGGTCCACACTGCTCTCACCCACCTGGATCAGAAGGACTCATACGTGCGTCTGCTCTTTGTGGACTTCACATCTGCCTTCAACACCATGATCCCCCAAACTCTGATAGACAAACTATCTACACTTGGACTAAGCCCCTCTATTTGTAACTGGATACTAGACTTCTTAACAGATAGACCACAGTCCGTGAAGATCCACAACTTCTCCTCCTCCACCATAACCCTCAGCACTGGCTCTCCTCAGGGATGTGTGCTGAGCCCCCTTCTGTTCACTCTGCTCACATATGATTGTACAGCCACACTTCCAGGCTGTCATATTGTTAAGTTTGCAGATGATACAGCGGTGGTGGGATGCATTACAAACAATGATGAGTCCAGCTACAGACAGGAGGTGGAACACCTGGAGAGCTGGTGCAAAGAGAATAATCTTCACATGAATGTGAAGAAGACAAAGGAGATGATTGTGGACTTCAGAAGGAACAAACACACCCATGCCCCACTGAAAATAGGTGGGTCTGCAGTGGAAGTGGTCTCCAGTTACAAATACTTGGGTGTACACATGAATGATAACCTCAGCTGGAGCAACAACACCACCAGCCTGATCAAGAAAGGTCATCAGAGACTCTACTTCCTCAGACGGCTGAGACGAGCTGGTCTGAGCAGCCCAGTCCTCACCTCCTTCTACAGGTGTGCAGTGGAGAGCATCCTGTGCTCCAGCATCAACGTGTGGCATGGAGGCTGCACAGTTGAAGAGAGGAAAGCTCTGCAGAGAGTGGTGAAGGCTGCACAGAAGTCTGTTGGAGTCAGTCTCCCCACCATCACAGACATTTACACCTCCAGATGCAGGAAAAGAGCCACCTGCATCATGAAAGACCTCACTCACCCAGCACACTCACTCTTTGCCCCACTCCCCTCAGGACGGAGGTTGAGGAGCATCAAGTGTAGAACCACTAGACTGAGGAACAGCTTCTACCCTGAGGCTGTTAGACTCATGAATAAATAAAAATAAAATAAAAAATAAACACTGCAAAATATCACATCATACTGATGCTGATCTGTTTTCTTGTTGCTGTATTCATCTGTGTTCATCTGTGACCATCTGCTCATACAAACTCATGTTCGTGCTGCTGTGTATTACTAGTTGATGTTTTTCTTAGTTAGTTCTAGATGTTATTACTGTTTTTCTCTTTCATTTGTTGTTGGATGTAACTGGGACCTCGTGTACATAATCTCGTTTTCATCTCATGTACCACATGCGGTGCAAATGACAATAAAGACTCTGACTCTGACTCTGACTCTGTTTTGAATGTATTGAAGTTTCTGAAGGTTTTTGCTAGGGATACCAATAAACAGGGAGTTGCAGTAGTCGAGCCTGGAGGAGACAAAGGCATGGACGAGTTTCTCAGCATCAGGAAAAGTCAGAGATGGGCGAAGTCTGGAGATGTTTCGAAGATGGAAGAAGCAGGTTTTAAACAGATGCTTAATGTGATTTTCAAATGTAAGATGAGAGTCCATTTTTATTCCAAGATTTGTAACAGAGGTGGAGAGGGGGATGTCTTGACCAGAGAAGGAGATTGTTGTTAAAGTTGATGTTTGTATCTGGTGAGGGGTGCCAATCAATATGGCCTCAGTCTTCGAGCAGTTTAATTGAAGAAAGTTCTGATTCATCCATGCCTTTATTTCCTCCAGGCAGGCAGAGAGAACAGTGAGTGAAGACGGAGATAGGGATGATGATGATGTTCCAGTCCTGATGTAAAGCTGTGTGTCGTCGGCATAGCAGTGAAAAGAAATGTTGAACTGATTAATAATTTGACCTAAAGGCAACATGTAGAGGGAAAACAGCAGGGGCCCCAGAACTGACCCCTGAGGGACACCACAGGAGACACCGACTGTCTGGGAAGTGGCATTGCCAAGGCTAACACATTCCAGCCTATTGGAGAGGAAAGAATTGAACCAGTCCAGGACAGTGTCACAGAGACCGACCTCCACATGAAGACGGTGGAGGAGGATACTATGGTCCACAGTGTCGAAGGCTGCAGTGAGGTCAAGGAGGACAAGGATGGAGGGAGAACCAGTGTCAGCAGCCATGAGGACATCATTTGTTACTCTCAGCAGTGCAGTCTCAGTACTGTGAGCTGCTCTGAATCCAGACTGGAACTTCTCATACAGAGAGTGTTGCTGTAGGTGGTCCTGCAGCTGAGCAGCAACTGCTTTCTCCAGCACTTTGGACAGAAATGGGAGGTGGGAAATTGGGCGGTAATTAGAAAAAATGTCGGGATCCAAATTAGATTTTTTCAGAAGAGGCCTAATGATGGCAGTTTTTAGAGGCAATGGAACATGACCAGATTGTAGAGACTTGTTTATTATTTGTGTGATTAATGGGCTTATTGCAGAGTGATTGGATTTTATGAGAGACGAGGGGAAGGGATCCAGGGCGCAGGATGAAGGCTTCATTTTCTTGAGGATGGTCTCCACCTCACTCTGAACGACTTCATCAAAGCTGCTCAGGGTCCCAGAAAGCAGACGGGTAGATGGCACACTAAGATCAGGGAGGTTGTGGAGCTGAGATCTGATAGTGTCAACTTTGTTTTTAAATGATGAGAGGAACAGGTTGCATTTTTGAACAGAGTCCTCATGAGTTTGTTTAATGGGATTAAGCAGATGAGTTATTGTGGAGAAGAGCTGTTTAGAGTTTCCAGGGCAGGTGTTGATGATGTTGGAATAATATTTGGAGCGTGCTTCTTTAAGAGAATTGGCGTACGCTTTCTGATGTTCTTTGTACGCTTGCTTATGTACCGAGAGACCAGATGATTTTACACGTCTCTCAATAGCACGGCCAGTTGCCTTCATCCTGCGCAGCTCACCAGTGTACCAAGGGGCTGAACGGGAGAAAGACACCAGTCTTGACTTCAAGGGAGCATGTAGGTCCAGAAGCTCCTGGAGAGATTGGTTGTAGTAATCCACAGAGTCATCTGCAGATGAGTGATTGACAGCGGTCAGGGCGTGAAGATCAGCAGACAAAACATCAGGGGAAATGTTTTTATAGTCACGGAACTGGATAGGTCGTTTTGGGTTAGAAGCAGGCGAAGTTGAAGGCACTTCCAGGGAGATGACCCTGTGGTCTGAGACACCCAGGTCATATACAGACAAGTTATTGAGTACAGTGTCTGTAATCACCAAATCCAGAGTATGCCCCCTGTTGTGCGTAGGGGCGTCCACATGTTGGGTGAGGTTGAGAGATTCCAAAAGAGACTTAAAATCTGTAGCCAGAGGGGAAGAGGAATTGTCCATGTGGATATTTAGATCGCCAAGAAAAATAGTTTTTACAGGGGAGGTGCAGAAAAAAGTGAGGAGGTCATGCATTTCTGAGTTAAATGAAACATGCGGTTTGGGAGGTCTATAAATCAATATAACGTTCATCAGGAGTGGGGCTTTGAAGTTGAAGGCCAAACATTCAAAAGAAGAAAAATTATGAGAAGACAGATGTGACAATTTTAAATTACTGCGGTAGATTACAGCCAGACCACCACCGCGGCCAGTGCAGCGGGCTCTCTGCAGATAACTGTATCCGGAGGGACAAGCTTCATTCAGAGAACTGAACACGTCTGGTTGATGCCAAGTTTCTGTGAGGCACATGAGGTCCAAGTTTTTCTCCAGAATGTGATCATGAATTAGACATGATTTATTGGATAGTGATTGTACATTGAAAAGTTCTATTTTAATGCCAGTTGGTGTAGGAGCCTTTTGAACCGGTTTCAGCAGACTGAAGTCCACTCCACGTTTTCCTTGCCACTTTGTGAGCTGTGGACTACAAGGGACTACAGACGCAGCGTTCTGATGACGTCGTCGAGGTGCGACAGTCCAGACAGTAGCAATCGAGTCAAAGCCCGTGTGCCTAAAATAGATGGTTTTCTTTCGAGAGCTTCTGTGGATGTAGTGAGGTCTACGCAAAAGTCCCAGTTGTTTGATGGTGGAAATAGAAGGAGGAATGGAGCAGTTATTAAGTCCAAGCAGCTGCAAAACGGAGTATGTCAACATCGCGCTAGCCAAGCCGGGGAAGCTAGCATGGAGCTAGCCACTAGCAGCAGACCCACGGCTCCGAAAGAAATAACCAAGAAGCAGTGAGAGGTAACTTGGATGAGCATATTTTGAAGGGGAGCACAGAAGAGAATCCAGGACAGTCCAGATGACACAGGAGGTTGACAGGCAGCAGGTGAGTGGAACAATAATTGCAGCTACGTAGTTCTTGAAGCAAGTTCGTGCTGGAGTTTGACAGGAGGTTGACAGCCCAAATTCCGGTTAGGAAGTGCTAACTAAGCTGTCCGTAAAATCCTTATTAAAAAAACCACTGAACAAAATAAGTCCAGATAAATGTCTAAAAACATAGCAACAGTAAAATAACTATTTAGCATGGAGAAGCGGCGACATCACGCCAGCGTCCTCTCCAGCTGCGTCCAACCTGCAAGTGTCCCTCCAGTCTGACAGCACGAGCCGCAGCATGGGAGGCTTGCAGCCCAGGTCCCTGGGTTATGCTAACCATAACTCATGGGTACAAACTGCAAATTTTCAAACGTCCACCACCCTTCTTGGGAGTGGTGAAGTCAGCCATATCCCCGTCTCACGCTCATGTTCTGAGGGAGGAAATTTGCTCCATGATGTAGAAGGGTGCAATCAGGGTAGTTCTGGCTCACAATGTAAACAAAGGTTTCTTCAGCAAGTACTTTGTCATCTCAAAGCAAAGAGGCGGTCTCCGGCCGATTCTGGATCTGAGAGGTTTAAACAAAAGGTTGCACACGTTCAAGTTCACCATGTTGACCCTGAAACAAGTGATCTACTCGGTACGCCAGAGAGATTACTTTTGCAGTGTGGACTTAAAAGATGCTTTTTTCCACATCAGCATCTGGCGCACACACAGGAAATTCCTACGTTTTACCTTTGAGAACACCACATACGAGTTCCAGGCCCTGCCTTTTGGCCTAAAAACCATGCCAAGGACATTCACGAAATGCCTGGAGGCGGCCCTGGCTCCCATGAGGAGCCGGGGCATCAGAGTGTTGAATTATCTGGATGACTTGTTGGTCCTAGGTGACAGCAAAGTCCAAGCAAAAGTACAAACAGACATGGTAATGTCTCACCTGAAATCACTAGGTTTTGTCATAAACCTGGAGAAGAGCACTTTGTCTCCTTCTCAGATTTCTGTTTTTCTGGAAGTAGAATTGAACTCCATTCTGTACAGGGCAAGACTCTCAGAGGCACGGGTGGCAACCCTTCAACTCTGCTTAGTGCGTTTTCAGCTGGGCAAGACGGTGTCTCTCAAGCTTTAGTCAAAGTCAAAGTCAACTTTATTGTCAGATCTGCAATATGTACTGTACAGGACATACACAGGACCGAAATTGCGTTTCTCTCAGTCCCTCGGTGCAACAGTAAACATCTAAACATTGAAACACTGAAACATATAATAATAGACATAAGCATAAAATAGTAAAACTAACACTGTCCTGAGTTTTTTGCATAGTGGTATAAGAGTATGAAAATTTACACCAACTCTAAAACTAAAACATTAAACATTTAATGAACATAATACTGTCCTGAGTTTTTGCATACTAGTATAAAAAAAGAGTATAAAAAGTATAACTAAAATAAACTAAAGGTTTCTAGCATTGACATTTGCAAAGTGGCAAAGCAGCGTATGAGTTAATGTACACAGTATATGTATGAGGTAGTAGTGCATTAACAGAGTACCCGAGTTTTCGACAGCTCGAGTGCTTTGACTTCTATCGAGGCTTTTTTGTCCACCTCGGGTACCCGTAGTGACGTCACATTTCACATTTCACAGCGCGCGGGGCAGCTTTTAGCTTTTAGTAGACGCTACAAAATGGATTCCTGTGTGCGCACGGATGTTAATGGAGCAGGCCGTCTTGTCAAAAAGGTAAAACAGTTTATAATTTTATAAAATGCGCTACTTCGTGTTGACTTTCTTTGTAGTAGATTGTGACAGCAGAGGGCAGTGTTGCAATGCAGGTCCCATATTATAACACGGCCGAAACGGCTTCCTCTCTCTCGTTTCACAAACAAAAAAAAACAAATATTCATCTCTCTAGAGCTACCAAAAATCTATAAACACAATCTCTAAAAGTAAACCTAAATTGCACAGCTGCAGGCGGTGGTACGGTGTGGCTGTGGCCCCATTTGTTTTTTTTAAGTTTCGGTTTTCATCGCCTATACTTTCACTTTTAATATTATTAATATAACTAATAGTTTTGTTTTTCCTGTGACTTATGTGCAGTATGATAAATGATAGGAGCATAATAAATGCTCCCAATGCTTTGTTGGTCTTTTTTTTCTTTTTGTAAAGACGTTTTTAGGCATTTATATTTATTTATTTATTTTGCATCGTAAGACACTGTGACGTCATCGGCTACTCGAGCGTCGTTCGAGTTTTTTTATGTTAATGTCGAGGTTAAAAATTATGTACTCGTTCAACCCCTATGAGGTAGTAGTTGATGTTGTTATAGAGGCAAAAAGTGGCATATGCAGTAAGGCACATTGGGCATCCCTAAGTAAGTTTACCAACGTTTGTTGGGCCTACTGGCAACAGGAATAGTTTGTGTTCCTCTGGCCCTATTACATATGCGGCCTCTGCAGATTTGGGTCAACAAGCAGCTGGAGCTCACCCCCCTCATCAAACGAGGGGTTTGAAAGTTAGCTCAGAGTGTGTAAAGGCCTTGCAGCCATGGAAGAACCAAACAGTGTTCAGCACAGGAGTCACACTGGGAAGGGTATTGTCCCGGGTCCTGGTGATGACAGATGCATCCAAGACAGGGTTTGGAGGGGGCTCTGCAGGGACCAGTACGCCTGTGGGGTCTGGACCCAGCAAGAAGCTCGGCTCCACATTAATTTCCTGGAGCTCTCAGCAGTGTTTCTATTACTGAAACATTTTTTACAGAAAAGGCCTGATCAAACACCAGCACATCCTGATAAAATCAGACAACAGGTGCACTATGGCCTACATCAACAGGGAAGGAAGGACATGATCCCAAACCCTCCTGATGCTGACGCAGAAGTTGCTCACATGGTGCAGCTCCCGGGTCTTGTCACTCAGGGCAAGCCACGTGCCAGGGGAGCTGAACCACGGGACGGACGTCCTGTCAAGGGGAGCCCCCCCTTCCCTCAGAATGGCGCCTGAACCCACATATCGTGGACCAGATCTGGGCACGATATGGGAGGGCAGACGCAGATCTGTTCGCTTGCAGCGACAACACTCACTGTGCTCTGTACCACTCCATACGGGACGTAAACCCACTGTAGAGCAAGGGCGGAGTGGCCATCGGGAGATTCGGGAGTTTTCCCGATGGGCCGCGTCATGAATGGGCCGATAGGCGCACGGGGAAAATGATGACGGTTGAATGAATCTGCTCAAAATTGACTTGTCCCTGACTTTAGGCTGCAGGCTGCAGGCTCTTAAAGGGAGGGAGCGCTGATCGCTTTAAGAGACTGCAGCCTGCAGCCTCTTAAAGCGCTGATCCCTTTAAGAGACTGCGCCGCACTGGGCTGGCAGCTTGGGAGCTACCATTTGATAAAAAACACCCCTGAAAGTTCACCGTTGGTTGAGTCCAACCCAGCAGCGAAGCACGTATTTTCCAAAACATCAGGTGATGGAGCAGCGCGGAGTCCAAACTGCTAATTAGCAATAAAAATGGACAGGAAGGGGCCGTGGAGCTGAAAAAGTCAGGTTGAAGAAAAGAAAGGCGGAGGAAGCTGCCAAATGTGCAAAGCTTACAGACATTTTTTCAAAGAGACAGAAGAAGCAACAGGTAATATAAATTAAAAACTAGCATAATAAATTAAGCTAATGTCACAACGTTGTACTATGTCACTAAACATGCATGAAAGTCAAGTGGGACCTAAACTGACAGCCTGAGCCTAATTAGAAATAAAAGCAGAAATATATAAATTGACCAATAAATAAATAAACGTCAAAGGACAATTTAAATTAAAAGATAACTTTATCTCATACCCTGATGCATGCTCAATAATCCAGGTAGAAAAATCTAAAAAAGCTAAGTCTGGTCTTCTGGACATTTTTTGCTTTGTTTTGTTTTGTTTCTTGAATGTCCAGAGGACCAGACTTAGCTTTTTTAGAACTTTATCTCATGTTTTAAAAATTAATTGACCATCATGTTTTTTTTCCAGCTTAGTTCCAACAAATTATATATTTTAATTCATAATTTTACATTTTACTGTGCTTAAAATACCGGTAGGCCTATTTTTTGTTTTTACTTTTACTCTTAGATGACTTGTGTTATGTAATTAAATGTAATTTTTTTTTAATTTTCCACACAAGTCCTTATTTACGTAATGAGGCATAAATGCATGAGGTGAAGTGAAAACAGGATACAGAAAAATGTTAAAGCAACACATTTAATAGACAAATAAAAATAAACTCATGCATACATATTGCAACCAATGCCAAACTTGTCTCTGATTTTGCTTGTCTTGACCCTAAAAACTTTTCAGAGATGAGGCTTAAAGGACTCAAGAGCTCAGCACTTCAAGCAACAAGCAAAAATCTGCTTAGATTTGATGAGAGAGCCACAGTGAGTACTTTACACACAGAGCTGTCCAGTCTTGGGATAGGCTGAAAAAGTCCCCTCTGGAAGAGTCCACTGTCAAGATGGTACTGAGATGGAACAGGGTTGAACCAGAGATTGAACTTGAAAGCAGGGCTTGTTCTTCTTGCAGAAACTGTGTCATCTGTGTTTACCTTATATTGACACAGTATAACCTTTTCACAGATGCCTATATAGGGCTGGCATACAAATATTTGTTGTCTCATGTTGCATGTGAAAGCTTCTCTACTCTCAAGTTCATCAAGAATAGACTACGAAGCACACTTAACCAGGAGCATTTGGAGGCATTTATGCTGATGTCCACAGAGAAAGAACTTCTTATGTCCATTGACAATGACAAAGTAACAAATATGGTGGCAGAAACTAGTGCACTTCTTAGGCGCTTACTGATGCTGTAGATCACATGTCAAACTCGAGGCCCATGGGCCAAATCTGGTCTCATTGACATTTTATCTGGCCTCAAATTTAATATTTTGAATGTAAAATAGTTTTATGGTTTATCTTTTTGTCACTGTATTTAGTGCAAACTTCTCATGACAGCTGGCCAACGTTCAAGCCAACAAAATTACGTTTTGAGTTTTTCAGTAATCTTTGAGTCTGATATGGAAAGAGCAACAAAGAATTGACTTATCATTTTCTGTTTTTTAAGTCAACTAATTTAGTTTTTTTCCCACCTGATTTGCTGAATTGTAACAAAATGTAACTAAAAATTATAACCAAAAAAAAGTTGTTGATTGTATTGCAATTAAAAAAATATTATAGGCTACATTTTTGCCAAATATTTTTAAAATGTGAAAAAATGGGCCACTCTTGGCCATTAAACTCCCGGGCTGAAAAGTTGTCCCACTCCGCCCCTGCTGTAGAGTATGTATACTGGTCAGTTTTATTGACTGTACAATATTCCAGATGAGAAATTGAGTAGATTTTTATCTGACACAACTTATCATGAATATTAAACAAGTTCTCTTTTTTCAGGATTTAAACTTGAACTTGTAGGCAAGATATAACTTGACAGGAAACGTTATTATGTTGGTTCACCAGAAGATGAATCATTTAATGATAGAATCGTTAAATTACAACAACATTTCATGAGAATTGGTTCTTGATCAATTTCTTATACCTTAACTATCGACAGATTTAAATTTTGAACAACAGACAAGTAAAAGATGACATTACTTCTTCTGCAGGTACTCTTAACTTAGTTTGTTGCTGACAACAGATATAAAGTTTAAAGGGAAGTTTTTTAGCATAAGGAGGAGGAAAGGTGGAAAAGAGGGGGTGAACTATCTTGAATGTTTATAACCAGAACATGACACGTTCTCCGTGCGGTCTCCAGCTGGACGTATCCGTGTGTAAACAATCAGCGACTTTACCTTTGACGGTCTGCAAAGAGTGATCTGGTCCTTGAAGTCCGATGAGGTCAGTCAGTTTACCTTGCAGCTTCTCACGTCCGCCTTTGGCCCACTGAAGTAACGGCAGTCTGGTTGATTTTCAGAATAAAGGATTCCTTGAAGGAATTTCATTCAGATAGAACTTAGAGTTCAAGTGAGTTTACAGCAGTCTTGCTATCAACTCGGCTGTTGAACTGGACCGTTGATGCTTGGTCCAAGTTCTCAGCTTAAAAGAGAAAGTCAATTCATGTCAACTTCCTCCCAACAACTGAAGAGAGAAGTAAGATGTGAAGGTTTTAACTGAGACGTGACCCAGAAAACGTGTTATTTTCTGATTGGCCAATAGCATCAGAAATTGATGTGAGGATGACATCAACACGTTGAAAGGGGGTCAAAAGATTAGTTTGTCAGAAAGATAAAGTGTTAGTTTCAGATGTCAGCATTTTATGATAAAACTGATTCATTTGCCTTAACACTTTAAGCAAAATACTGTTTGGTTGATTAAAAACAACGTCATTAAGCATCACATATGGGACCTATTAATGATAAAATCAAAAACAGATATTATTCAATCTTGATTATTAAATAGGACAAAAACTGAAAGTTATGCACCATAACTCATGTTCCCTGAAGGAAGGGAACGAGGTGCAACATACTTGTTGGGAATTGCGCCCCCGCGCGATTACCTGAAGGAATACATTCACGCCTTTTACGGCAGGGGGCGTCACCCCGCGCCAGAGGTACCACCCTTTAGGTACTTAGGCGACTGACGCCCCTCCATCTTCCTCGAAAATTTGCACTTCACCAAGCTTTCAGCATTGAAAAGGGCCAGCTATGTTGCA
>JBBPBX010031141.1:6415-34718 GCA_038048925.1 Garcialebias charrua | reverse complement strand
AGATTTGCTGCTACACCTGTAACTGATTACATGCTGTTTGGTAAGCGCTAACATCGTCAAGGCCTAAATGGTCTCACGGGTCATGTTGACCCAAGGGCAGCAAGAGGGTTAATGCAAACGCAGACACAGACATGACTAAAAATAGTTTGTGGGAAAAGGCCTGTATTTAGCTACATTGTGTCCATTAGCAAGTTTCGATGTCCTTTTTTTAGAGCTTTTTTTTGTTGCTGAACCTGGAGCGAGTGCATGAGGTCATAGGTTATCCCTCACTAATCCATTGTCAGTAATGGTCCCTCCTTTGTGTTCCCCCCGGGGTGTTAAAACCAGATCGTTGGGCTGGATTAGATCACAGGAGGGGGATTGATGTGTTAATCATAAATTAAGCGCTAAGCCTGAGCGGGGAGGTCAGTCTGGGGTCAGCAGCTCAAGTTTTAGCAGAGCTAAATGTGTGAAAAGTCACAGCTTACTAAATACCAAACAGCCCGACATAATCAGCCAGAAAAAAAAAACAATGTACAGTTGTGTAATGCTGATCCGAGCTGAAAGCTGCACTTTTAACATTTTATTATATAAAGGATCTATTCAAACCTCTCAGGGGTCTGCAACTTGTGGCTTTGGACCAAGGGCGTAACTTTGTGTTGAAAGTTGGTGGGGACGGAAATCGAAAATGCTGCATCTGCTTTTTTGGACAAAGTACCGGTACTTTTTTCAATTGTGTATGTCGTAATAACAATAACAGTTGTATGACACCCTTACTAGCAGTTCAACAGCTGTATGACACTGAGTAGCAGTTTAACAGCTGTATGACTCCCTGAGTTAGCATTTATCCTGTCAGATCATTGTACATTGTTATTAACACCTTCATTTTCATTACATCAGCACACAAGTTTTATACAAAAGGTCTTTGTAAGAAGGCACGATACAGAAAGACATTGTTAACAGGAATAACAATAATAAACTTTATTTAAATAGGACCTTCCAGCAACAACTTGCATTGTCCAAAGTGCATTACAAGATAATAAAGATAAAAGTTGAATGAATGAATGAAAATAATACTACAAACCGGATTCCAAAAAAGTTGGGACACTAAAAAACTGAATGCAATGATGTGGAGATGGCAAATGTCAATATTTTGTTCGTAATAGAACATAGATGACAGATCAAAAGTTTAATCTGAGTAAATGTAACATTTTAAAGGAAAAATATGTTGATTCAAAATTTCAGTGTCAACAAATCCCAAAACATTTGGGAAGTAGCAATAAGTGGCTGGAAAAAGGAAATTGAGCATATAACGAACAGCTGGAAGACCAATTAACACTAATTAGGTCAATTGGCAACATGATTGGGTATAAAAAGAGCTTCTCAGAGTGTCAGTGTCTCTCAGAAGCCAAGCTGGTAAGAGGATCACCAATTCCACCATTGTTGCGCAGAAAGATAGTGCAGCAATACCAGAATGGTGTTACCCAGCGTAAAATAGCAAAGACTTTTAAGTTATCATCATCAACCGTGCATAACATCATCAAAAGATTCAGAGAATCTGGAACAATCGCTGTGCGTAAGGGTCAAGGCCGTAAAACTCTACTGGATGCTCGTGATCTCCGGGCCCTTAAACGTCACTGCACCTCAAACAGGAATGCCACTGTCAAGGAAATAACAGAATGGGCTCAGGAATACTTCCAGAAAGCATTGTCAGTGAACACAATCCACCGTGCCATCCGCCGTTGCCAGCTGAAACTCTACAGTGCAAAGAGGAAGCCATTTCTAAGCAAGCTCCACAAGCTCAGACGTTTGCACTGGGCCAGGGGTCATTTAAAATGGAGTGTGGCAAAATGGAAGACTGTTCTGTGTCAGATGAGTCACGATTTGAAGTTCTTTATGGAACACTGGGACGCCATGTCATCCGGACCAGAGAGGACAAGGATAGCCCAAGTTGTTATCAACGCTCCGTTCAGAAGCCTGCATCACTGATGGTATGGGGTTGCATGAGCGCTTGTGGCATGGGCAGCTTGTGTAGCGTAGTTGATTCTGCGTTGTGTCTTGTGTGCAATAACAGCCAGACGACATCTGCTTGGAATGCTCATTTATTGCTCCTGCACCCAATCAGCAGAAAACAGCAATCAAAAACAGGCTTTTTCTCCTCACAGTTCCGCAGCGCCTGCTCCCATGAGAGTCTGTGCAGCAAGGCTGCGTGTGGAATAACACGTAATAAAATAAAAGTAATTACAATAATTAATCACAAACCCAAAGATAACATAACAATCTGAGACAGTACATAAATAAAACAAAATAAAATAATTCCAGATCAAAAGCAACAAAACATCACATACCTGCACCCAATCAGCAGAAAACAGCAATCAAAAACAGGCTTTTTCTCCTCACAGTTCCGCAGCGCCTGTTTTCATGAACAAATACTGTTTTCAGCACATGGCTTAACAGTGCTTCATGTGATATTTATTAGCTAACTATTTACACAGTTCCAACACTATTAAACAACATTTAAGTGTCCCAAAGCACATTATTTTACAAGAACAGTAGTAAAATGATAATTTCTTAGGCTTTAAATACACTTATTGAACACAGAAAACAGAAATTCGTACCTGCTCCCATGAGAGTCTGTGCAGCAAGGGGCGCGAAAGAGATCGTGCAGAACTTTTCATGAGTTATAATGGTATGATCCATTAATATTTCTCTTTCTTAACCCCAACTGACACTCAAAACAACAATCAAAGAACTCAAAATGTTCCACAGTAACAATAATAATTCACAGTTTCGTTCTGAACACATTCAATTTAAATAAAAAGAATAGTTTTGAAACAGGAAGTGACCCGCTGTTTTGGAAATGGATCTGTCGTCTTTTCAAAATAAAAGCTGCAGATACTCATAATTTCTTACTGGAATAGATTTTCACTTGACAATCTAGTGTAACAACATCACACTGCTACATTCACCTCCACTGTTTTACACTAGATTGTGCATCTTAACCAAATAATTAAAAAAAAATACCACAACAAAAACAAAACAACCAAAATAAACAATGATAACATACTCAATTTTTTTTTTTTTTTTCTCTGGTCATGACATTACATGTGACCCAAGTATACCCTCCCTACAAGACCAAAATGGTCGACCAGCATAGAGCTATTCAATGAAGAATTAGGGGAGATGAGGGGTAGCTAAGTCCCCACCTCACCATAGAAGACATGCCACGTACACATCTATCATAGAGTACACCCAAAATCACTCAAATGTGTCCAGTACGATGGACAACCTAAATAAAATTATGACCAGACCCCAGTAAAAGAGGATAAAAAAAAAATCCCATTACCAAGAAAAGAAAAAAAATAACACAAAATAAATGGCCCTATGACAAAATTTTAACTCTTTGTGTGGACATTGTCTGAATTAACCTGTTAACAGGTTTGATAAATCTACCTAGTCTCGTCCGTATCCCTCCCCCTTGGACAACCGAAGCGACTGGGTCACATCCAGACACATTTGAACCACTAACGGCCTTAGTTGTACCAATAGTGTCACTCGGGTGTAAACTTATGCCAACAGAGTCTGAAAGCTGGTCGCTAGTGTTATCTTCAGAGTGTGAGCTCTCTGACCCATGAGCTACCCCATCCAAAACACTCCTATGGTCCCCACAGGAAGACATGACCCCTGTACTCTGAATGCTACCATCGTTCCCTCCAATAGCTTCAGGTTCTCTAACTACTGTCACTTCGCCTGTGGTCATCACCACACTAGACTCTGGAAGGGAGGAAATCCAGTGAGCTGTTCGAGCATCACTGTCCCGTTCACCGGGAACCACGTCATCTGACGACTCACCCTCTGAAACTGTGTTTGAAAGAGAAGCCTGAGATACAGAATCATCCCATGATGGCAAAGGCAAAAAGTTTACAGGCATGATCAGATTCCTATGAACTGTCCTAACTCGTCCTGTGATGGGATGACGGATAACATAGGTGTTCAGTTCACTGTTTTTATGGACCACAATGTAAACCGTATCTTTCCAACGATCAGCCAATTTTCGTTTTCCTCGTTCCCCTTTGTTAGCCATCAATACTCTGTCTCCCTTCTCCAAAGAATGTCCCTTAACCTTTCGGTTATACACCTCAGCTTGTCTCAATTGCTGCTTCTCAGCATGCTGCTGAGCCAAAGTTATTGCTTCCCTGAGATCTGTGCGCAATGACTGAACATATTTGTCCATGTCAGCAGTCTCTCCATCCAAGAGAACACTTCCAAACATCACATCAACAGGTAACCTAGGGGTTCGACCAAACATTAAAAGGAAAGGCGGAAAACCTGTGGTTTCGTGAACCGTGCAGTTATAGGCAAAAGTCAGTGTGTTTAGCATCTGAGGCCATTTTTCCTTTGCTCGAGGAGGCAACGCACGGATCATACTACCCAGAGTGCGGTTTAGACGTTCAGCCTGGCCATTTCCCGCAGGATGATATGGTGTGGTATGGCTCTTACGAACACCGGCCATCTGGAGTAGCTCGGCAATGAGGGAGCTTTCGAAATTAGCCCCTCTGTCAGAGTGAATACAAGCTGGAAACCCGTATATGGAAAAAAAATTATTCCATAACACGCGAGCCACTGATTTGGCAGACTGATTTGGACATGGGTAAGCACAGGCTAGTCTGGTAAAATGGTCCGTCACCACTAGAACGTCAATGGACTTGTTATTGACATCCTCTGCAGACCAGAAGTCAATACAAACTAGTTCTAGCGGTGCTGATGTGACAACAGAAACAAGTGGAGCCCTGGCCTCAGGTTCTGGTGCTTTGCTCAAGACACACCTCTTGCAATGACTCACATATTCTTTGACATCATGTTCCATCGAATCCCAGTAAAAACGTTGTCTGGCAAGCCACAGTGTGCGCTGCTGACCTTGATGGCCTGCATCATCATGCACCCCTTTCAACACCTGGCCTCTCAACGCAACTGGAACCACAAATTGGAACACTTTCTTCTTGCTCACCACATGTTTAGAAACGCGGTACAACACGCCCAGCCGGGTCGTGAGTTTACCCCATTGTCGCAATGTACGATTTGTCTCCCGAGATTCATGGACACGCTCACGTCGGGATGGACGACTTCCCCTGTTCACATAAAAGGAAACCCGGCTGACTACATGATCCTGACACTGTTTATCATACAACTCCTCATGAGTGAGGACAGGCAGTGGGCTCTGCCCCACTGGAGACAGTTTTTCCAGCTGCTGTGTGTAGCAGGTTGCCCTCATTTTCGCACCTTCACTCCAACAACGGTGAGACTTAAGTAAGGCTGACACCTCATCACGAGAAACTCTCCCACCGCTGTCCATAATGTCCACACTGCCTGAAACAGAGCCCTGGGTCGGAGAAGTGAGTTTGCACTTCTCATCCGCAGACTCTTCCTGGGAAAGACGAAACATGTTTTGAACGTCTTCCACCAACAAACCTCTGGCTCCTTCCAACAACGTGTTGTATGGAGTCCTCGTCAAACGGTGCATCATCTTGTGTTGAGCGAATGGTTCCCTGCTCAGTGCATCTGCCACAATATTTCGCGGCCCTGGAATATACTGAATGTCAAAGTCAAAGGGGGCCAGCTTGGCCACCCATCTCTGTTCGCAAGCGTCCAGCTTCGGCTTGGTAAGAATGTACTTCAGAGGATTGTTATCAGTCCAAACAGTAAATTTATGTCCGCGCAACCAATGACTAAACTTATCATGAATAGCCCATTTCATGGCGAGAAACTCGAGCCTATGAGCAGGGTATTTGGACTGCGCATGATTCAAGGACTTACTAGCAAAGGCAATGGGCCTCGCAATCTTGTGGTCATCTTGTACTTGTGACAACACAGCTCCTAATCCGGAAGATGACGCATCAACAGAGAGCAAAAAAGGCTTTGTAAAGTCAGGGTGGGCAAGAAGAACCTGCTCTGTCAACGCAGCTTTTAAAGTTCTAAATGCTTCGCTACACTCCAGGGTCCAATCAGCCGCAACAAGCTTACGCGCCAAACCCTGCTTCTTCCTACCCTTCCCCTTCCGTGGCTTGGCCGTCCCTGTAGTCAGTTGGAATAATGGCTTGGCAATCACAGAGCAGTTCTCAATGTAGTGCTGATAATACACCACCATGCCTAGGAAAGAGCGAATCTTCTTAGGAGATGGCGTAGTGCCATCAGGTTCCATAAGATCTGCTTCTGACACGCCTGCAATTGCCTGCACTTTTTCAGGGTCTGTTGCAATTCCGTCTCTCGTAACAATGTGACCTAAGAACTTCACAGACTTTCTTAAAAACTGACACTTGGATGGGGACAGTTTTAGGTTATGTTCTCTTAACCGTCGGAACACCATCTCAAGCCTCTGCAGGCTTTCCTCCTCAGACTTTCCATAAACCAACAGATCATCCAAGTAACAAAGCAGGCTTAAAAAGTTCTGGTCACCAAAGATCGTGAGCATCATTCGCATGAAAGTAGCCGGGCTGTTACACAGACCCTGTGGCATTCGGTTATACTCATGTAATCCGAGAGGAGATGAGAAAGCAGTGTACTTCCTATCATCTTCGTGAAGTGGGACATTGTAGTATCCTGAAGTCAAGTCCATTGAGCTAAAGAATGCGTTACCTCCCAATGCTGCCAGGATGTCAGCTTGGTGTGGTAAAGGGTGCGCATCTTTGACTGTACGAGCGTTCAACCACCTGAAGTCTGTACACAACCTCAAGTCACCATTTTTCTTCCAGCAAAGAACAAGTGGAGAAGCATACTCACTGCTTGACTTTCTGATAATTTCACGCTCTTCCATGTCATCTAAAGTTTCTTTCAACTTTTGGTAGTGAGCAGGAGAAAGCCTACGATAAGGCAGACGAAAAGGGCGTTCATCAGTAAGTCTGATGCGATGGCAGAATTCGGCAGCTTTGCCGCAATCCAAGTGATGTCTTGAAAACACATCTTCATACTTTACCACCAAGTCAGTCAGCTTCTCTCGCCAATGTTCAGAAACTTCACAGTCACTAACAGATAGATCCTGCAGCCCCAAATCGGCCAATTTGCCAGGTCCAACTTTTGTTTTAACACTGCAACATGACTCAGCTGTAAGGCTGCCATGAGAACTGTCCACTTTACACACATTCTGGTGTACCCTCGTGTCTGACCACCATCAAAATCTTCCAAAGCAATGCATGGATACACATCAGCCACCTTAGCGTTCCTTCTCAACACAATTGGAGACATAGTAGGATTGATGATTTTCACAGGAAGCCACCCTCCTCCCCACAGTGGAGTAACTACTCTGCCAACCATAACACTACGGTGCACACAACGTGAAGTGCTCGGTTCGACAACAACAGTACTTCCCACAGAGAGTTCAGTCTTAGGTGGAAGGCGGCCCCACACCACATGCTCACTCATAGGTTCAAGAGTCACGGCCTTTGTCAGTTTGACAGTCCCAACTTTCTCTGGGATTTCCTCCCCCCTCCACCTTTCAAGATTGGCCAAAAAACTGACAAACTGACTATTTTCATCCAAACATGTCGAGTCAGGTCTACTCAGTATCCGCCAATAGGCCTCATTAGACTTAAACTGTTTGATGAGCGGTTTCATCACATTTGTGCCCACAATGAGCTCATCAGCCTGACCATCAACCACTAAAACCGGGACAACATAATCAAACCCAAACAGTTTAAGTTGCAGTTCACAGATTCCCACCGGAACAGTCTGTTTGCCACCACACCCAACAAGAACAATGTTAGTGGGAGGGATTACATCTCCCATCACCACTCCTGCCTCACGCAACTGAGGGATTATGTCTGCACGTACAGATGTAGCCATAGATCCGCTATCTAACATCCCCCGTAGCTCAATCTTGTTGCCAACTAGCACTGTAGTGAAAAACAGGCTGTCACTGATGGGTAGTTTTGCCACATTTTGAAAAATTACAGTTTTATCATTAGATACTGTGTTGCAAGCCATCATGTAAACAGTTTGGATGTCATTGTCAATATTGGAGGAAACACTAGAAAGGCCCACACCGTCCCCCGCTAAATGAAGGCCATCTAGTTTTCCTGAAGCGAATCCGCTTGTCCCTGACCAATCGGGTGCGTTTGAGGTTTCTGAGTTTTAGAACAGTGAACACTGATGTGCTCTGGAGAGAAACATCGAAAACATAATCTGTGCATCCTACAATGTGACCTAGTGTCATGTTGCCGGTTGCCACAAACCTGACATTCCCGTGATTGTCTGGAGATTTGCTTATTGGGCCTGTTGCTTATAGCCTGAGTGTTGCTGATCAGCGCTTTCTCCAAAAGACTCAAGACCCTGTCCATCGTGGTGTTTTCAAAAGCTGTTTTGTAGCTCTCTGGCTCTGGAACATTTTTAGAAATGGGCAACACAGTTTGTTCATTGGCAGCTACACCCACGTGTGAAGGCTCGGTAACCCCCACTTTCTGTTTCTCACGGCTCCGAACAACTGCATGGTCCCTTAAATACTCGTCTAAATGGTCTTGAACTTCACTAGCTGTCCAATCGCGAGAAGGCTTTGTTTTAAAAACCAGTGCCAGCTCTCTGTCCGGACAATGGCGAATAAACATGAGCACCAAATGTGAACTCAGGTCAGTCATTGAGTCCCCCTTACTAGCCAAGCATCGTTCAGCAACCTCTGCAGCTTTGTTAAGCCGTATCCAGTAATCAAGAGGTCCCTCGTTTGTGTATGGTGTGCTAGCGTAGAAATCCGCTAGAGGCAGATCTGAATGGACTGTGTCTCCAAAATGTTGTCTGAGAATACTAAAAATTACAGAAACATCTGTAGCTTTTGCATTACTGCGCATCCAAACTCTAGTGACATCTCTTGCCCTCCCCATCAATCTGTTCATAACCACTTCAACCTGTTCAGCCTTAGTGGACTGTTTCTGTCTAAGGTAGGCCTGCATGAGGTCTTCCCACTCGAAAACAGAACATTTATCAGTTTTGTCACCCCTAAAATAGGGTGGAACATCAAAATCAGAGCGTAATACAAGATTAAGTTTTGATGCATCAATAACAGTATTACCACCTTGAAATGACTGTGAAGTGTCCTTGTTGTGATCCGGGATTGATGCAGGTGGAGGCTCTGACACAGCATTCTGCATCAACGACATCTTGATGGACTCTCCTATTTCTGACCCAATGGTCCTGATTAAATCTGTTAATTGAATGGAGGCAGCTTCTCCATCAGGTGAAAATGCAGGACAGGATGAGGGAATCACTGGGCTCAGTCCCGGAGTGAAACTTAAAGTCTGACTAGTGAAGTCATCAAACCCCTTTTTCCTCCCAGACTCAGAAATGTCTGAGCCCAAAACACCTGGGTTTCCTGGGGTAGCAAACTGCAAAACCCCTCTCCCCCTACCAATGGATAATACCCCATGACTAGGAGTTGACATTTCATTCACATTGCGACCCTCCATGGGGAGACCTCACTGTTACTCTTTATGGGAATGAAACAGGAACCTGCCCAGAATAAAAAAATAGAAATGAGAGGTTCCCAACCACAGTGTCCAAGGAACTCCACACGGACAGCGACTCCAAGGCGCAGATGGAACCAACGGACGTCGTCCAGCAACACCGGTGGTCTGCTTCAGCTGACCAGTCGAAGGGTCACGGCACCAGTTTTGTAGCGTAGTTGATTCTGCGTTGTGTCTTGTGTGCAATAACAGCCAGACGACATCTGCTTGGAATGCTCATTTATTGCTCCTGCACCCAATCAGCAGAAAACAGCAATCAAAAACAGGCTTTTTCTCCTCACAGTTCCGCAGCGCCTGCTCCCATGAGAGTCTGTGCAGCAAGGGCGTGCGTGTGGAATAACACGTAATAAAATAAAAGTAATTACAATAATTAATCACAAACCCAAAGATAACATAACAATCTGAGACAGTACATAAATAAAACAAAATAAAATAATTCCAGATCAAAAGCAACAAAACATCACATACCTGCACCCAATCAGCAGAAAACAGCAATCAAAAACAGGCTTTTTCTCCTCACAGTTCCGCAGCGCCTGTTTTCATGAACAAATACTGTTTTCAGCACATGGCTTAACAGTGCTTCATGTGATATTTATTAGCTAACTATTTACACAGTTCCAACACTATTAAACAACATTTAAGTGTCCCAAAGCACATTATTTTACAAGAACAGTAGTAAAATGATAATTTCTTAGGCTTTAAATACACTTATTGAACACAGAAAACAGAAATTCGTACCTGCTCCCATGAGAGTCTGTGCAGCAAGGGGCGCGAAAGAGATCGTGCAGAACTTTTCATGAGTTATAATGGTATGATCCATTAATATTTCTCTTTCTTAACCCCAACTGACACTCAAAACAACAATCAAAGAACTCAAAATGTTCCACAGTAACAATAATAATTCACAGTTTCGTTCTGAACACATTCAATTTAAATAAAAAGAATAGTTTTGAAACAGGAAGTGACCCGCTGTTTTGGAAATGGATCTGTCGTCTTTTCAAAATAAAAGCTGCAGATACTCATAATTTCTTACTGGAATAGATTTTCACTTGACAATCTAGTGTAACAACATCACACTGCTACACTTGCATGTCTGGAAAGGCACCATTAATGCAGAGAACTATGTTCAGGTTCTAGAACAACATGTGCTCCATCTAGATGTCATCTCTTTCAGGGAAGACCCTGCATTTTTCAACAAGATAATGCCAGACCACATTCTGCAGCAATCACAACATCATGGCTACGTAGGAGAAGGATCCGGGTACTGAAATGTCCAGCCTGCAGTCCAGATCTTTCACCTATAGAGAACATTTGGTGCATCATAAAGAGGAAGGTGCAACAAAGAAGGCCCAAGACGATTGAACAGTTAGAGGCCTGTATTAGACATGAATGGGAGAGCATTCCTATTTCTAAACTTGAGAAACTGGTCTCCTCTGTCCCCAGACGTCTGTTGAGTGTTGTAAGAAGAAGGGGGGATGGCACACAATGGTAAAAATGGACTTGTCCCAACTTTTTTTGGATTTGTTGATGCCATGAAATTTTGAAAAAACATATTTTTCTCTTAAAATGATACATTCTCTCAGTTTAAACTTTTGATCTGTGATTTGTGTTCTATTCTGAATAAAATATTAGATGTTGGCACCTCCATATTCACTATTTGTTTAGTGTCCCAACTTTTTTGGATCTGGTTTGTAAAAAACAACAACAATTAAGATTGTTATTTTCTCCCTAGCTTCATACAGTGCTCTTGATGTGTTGTGTAGAATCCACTTTGCTCATTGGGAAGAATCTTCTAAGCATATGATGTCACAATTTGGCCGATAGAAACTCTGAAAATGAAATGAAGCTATTTAGAGGACATTTAATCCGTAGGAGCTGCACTGAGTACAACAATCTATCCAGGCTTGCTCCAAACTAAAAATAGTAGGTGCACACTATCATTACAAATGCAATTACAGTAATTAATAAAAATAAAACAATTATCAGCATTTATTTCACAGTATTGCAGCAGCATGGCAGCATGACCTGTCTTGCCCTGCAGCATGAACGTGCTGGTACACCTGATGTTGAAACTAACAGGCAGACTCAGTGATGGAGGACTTTAAGGCTTTAGCTCTGTGTCTGCTTCAAGATAAATAAGAACATGCTCCACCTGTTTCAGAGCTTTTCAGATTGTTTTCAGCTTGTTTATTGATTCACCGTGAGTTGCTAGTAGATGGAGCTAAATATGCTAGTAGAAGTATCTGCAGCCACTTCTTAAACTCGTCCTCCATCCCTCCTCCGTCTGCAGCAGGATGATAATACTGTTTTGTTTAAATTAAATTCACAAAGCTCAGACTAACTTCGCGCACACTGTTCACACATAAACAAACGTAGTTTTCGCTCCTCCTGAAGTCGCGCACATATTACACGCAAAACGTCATCAAAACGATTTACTTACGTTCAGGAAATGCATGCACACTGTAAACACAATAACACCATGAGTACTGTGCACCAAAACTATTTAATGACTTACTTTTTGGTCGTATTTTGCCGTGTAGGGTGATCAGACAGCTCCTCTGCACGCCATGGGAGTCTTGCAAACTGCGCAGTGCGTACTAACTAAATACAGAGCCACTGCTGGACAGAGCAGCTGTTCGGCAGTTGTTGTTGTTGTTGTTTTTTTGTTGGGGTTCGTTGACGGTGTGAAACGGAGATAACTTTTTTCTTTTCTTTCTGAGTAGCGGCATGAATGGGGTTTTAATAATAATAATGAATTCAATTTATAACGCGCTTTTCATTAGTGAAAATCTCAAAGCGCTACACACATTGAATGCTACACACATTCATACACCGGTAGTGGCAGACTACCATGCAAGGTGCTTTCCAGTCCTACCGGGAGCAACTCGGGGTTAAGTGTCTTGCCCAAGGACACAACGACACATGATGTGGGGAACCGGGATTCGAACCGCCAACCTTCCGATCGGGGGACGACTGCCATTACCACTACACCACGGCCGCCCCTTTTAATCAGAGGGTTAGGGTTAAATGTTCAATAAAATAAAATAAAAAGTAAAATATGTGAACAAAATATTGGTGGGGACTGTCCACTAGAGGTCAGCATTGGTGGGGATTTGTCCCCACCAGTCCTTCAGGAAGTTACACCTATGCTTTGGACCCAAATGTGGCTCCTCTAAAGTGGCTACTTGTAACTTTGACCAAAAATAACAACATGAACCTGAGAAATGTTTGTATTTTAATTGATGACAGAGACGAATAATTTATAGGTTTACTTATTTTTTTTTTTTTTTTGCAGTATGCATGTGTCTAAAGTTTCTGCAGCACACTAACCAATAATACAAGTCGGGCTAAACATTTAGTACAAATTCTAATTACACCTCTAAATCTACAAAGGAGATATGAGGTTGTGTAAAATGTTAAAGGGGACCTCAGATGTATTTTTTAAATTTTTATGGTATTTCTGTGGGATATCCAGACCCTATTCCTTCAATTTAATGCACAAAATAATTATTAGATAATCAATTATACCCTTTTTAATTCTGCCATTTTTAACTTTCGTTTTGAACGACCGGTTTCTTGAAGTCCACGCCCTTCAACGATCTGTTCACGCCCTCTGTAACAGCCAGTATCTGTAATGTGTTGTTGTTTTAAAATTAGCTCTTTTTTTATTACTCATTTGACTTACTGTTAGTGTTAGCTTAAGATAACTTACCGAAACCCGTCTGAGCGCGCCGCAGTTTGCTGCTCCTTTTAGCATTAGACCACCCGAATCCGAAGCTAATGTTAGCTTGTTCCTCTTCCGGTTTTCGCCAGCTCCGCTCGTTGCACGCGATGAGATTTTGGGAGTTATCGCTGTTCCAGTGAAGACAACACAAAGTTCACCAAGTGTCTCCCGTAAATTAATCTGTAAGGAGAAGGTCCTCTTGCTGCGAGCCTGCTGCGAGGCTGCTGCAAGGCTGTACAGTTGAAGCTCCGCTCCATCGCGCCGGAAGAGGGTCCCGTCGAACCCGGTCCTTCCGCCTGTGGTCCGCTCGTTTAATTTTTGCCGGCTGCGCGTTGGCAGCGATCGCAAATACACTAAAAATTGAACTAAAACATAAAAATAACAATTATACTTTATTTATAAAGCCATTTAAAAAAACACAGCTGCAACAAAGTGCTGTACACATGAAATTAAGAACATATAAACAAAAGATGAGATGAAATCATGAAAAACAACAGTCATGTGTTTAATACAGAAGTGGGTTGAGCCTAACCAGGGGTTGCTAGGTGAGGGGCTGGACTCAGGTTTGATCTGATTGGCTGGCGGCTTGTGACGTCAATAAATGCAGGAAGTGTGAATCCTGGTGTATTTATCAAAAATAAATAAATCTACTTAGAGTAAATAAACCACTGGGTGCATTTTTTTGGCACAAGGACTGTTTTTTTATGAAGTAAATACCCAAAGTTTAGTAAAAAAACATTAAAAAGTGAATTTTGCATGTGTGGTCCCCTTTAATTAACACAGAAAACAATTACTTGAAAATCTCATAAACTCACATTTTATTCCCAATGAAATGTGGTAAAATATATAAAATGCTGAAATTATATCAATAAAAGGTAATTTTGAATTTGATGGCAGCCATGCATTTTGTGAAACAGCCAACAAGCTGCAAGGCTGAAGGTCGGTATGATGGTCGTGACCTTCAGTCCCTCAGAACCTGCATTAAAACCAGGTCTGGTTCTGTTCTGGAATCAGGAACTCTTCCACAAATCGTCGTATGTAAACACAGTTCATCAACAGATGCTGCTTAAAGCTCTCAAAGAAGAAGCCAGATGTGAACACCATCCAGAACCGCTGCCATCTCCTCTGGACCAGAGCTCATTTCAAATGGAGTGAGGTGAAGGGAACTGTTCTGAGGTCATTCAGGTCCAAATCTGAAGTTCTGTTTGGAAACCATGTCCTTCCACTTGAGATGAGACGCATGGATGATATGGAGATGCATCAGTTCCTCTGGCATGTGCAGCTTACACGTATGGAAAGGCTTCATCAATGCAGATAAGTGTATACAGGTTTAATAATAATAATAATGTCTTGTCTGTCATCTGTGTATGTTTCCCATACACAGACGAAATTCGTCTCTGCATTTAACCTAACCACCAGGTGGTGCAGTGAGCAGCCAGAAAGCGCCCGGGGAGCTGGAGAATTAGGTGTGCACTCATAGACACCCCAGGTGTGTAGTGGCCGGGGCGCGAACCCGCGTCCTTCGGGTCCCAAGTCAAAAGCCCTGCCACTACACCGTTTAAGAACAGGTTTAAATAATAATAATACATTTTATTTGTAGGCGCCTTTCTTGGCACTCAAGGTCACCTTACATTGTCAATCATAAAAAATAAAAATAAACCAGACACAATATTATAAACACAGTAAAAACAAGTAAAATGAATTAAAATAAAAAATAAGACAATGCAGTTGTTATCATAGTGGATAGGCTACTTTAAACAGGTGAGTCTTGAGTTTGACTTTGAAATGTGGCAATGAGTCTGTGTTGCGAATGTCAGGTGGGAGTGAATTCCAGAGCGGCTTCATGTATCAACGGTGCGTACGCACAAAAACCTTGTGTACGCCATTTTCCACGCAAAACTCTGTATGTATCAAAACAGAACTGAACGTGGAAATGTGCCACTCTCATGTGCGCTCAATTCCACGTTGATTGTGATGTACAAAAGCAATGTGCGTGGATTCCGGCGTACGCACAGTTTGATACATCTGGATTTTTTTGTGCGTACGCCGTTTTCTGGATTTGACCGTACGCCATGTTTCAGTAAGAAGTCCACGCAAGTCTTTGTACATGAGGCCCTCCTCAGATCCTTCTAAACCTCCAACATGTGGTCTCTTCAGATCCTAAACCTCCAACATGTGGTCTCTTCACATCCTTCTAAACCTCCAACATGTGGTCTCTTCGGATCCTTCTAAACCTCCAACATGTGGTCTCTTTAGATCCTCCCAAACCTCCAACATGTGGTCTCTGCAGATCCTCCCAAACCTCCAACATGTGGTCTCTTTAGATCCTCCCAAACCTCCAACATGTGGTCTCTTCGGATCCTAAACCTCCAACATGTGGTCTCTGCAGATCCTCACAAACCTGTGGTCTCTTCAGATCCTTCTATACCTCCAACATGTGGTCTCTTCGGATCCTAAACCTCCAACATGTGGTCTCTTCGGATCCCAAACCTCCAACATGTGGTCTCTTCAGATCCTTCTAAACCTCCAACATGTGGTCTCTTCAGATCCTCCCAAACCTCCAACATGTGGTCTCTTCAGATCCTTCTAAACCTCCAACATGTGGTCTCTTCAGATCCTCCCAAACCTCCAACATGTGGTCTCTTCAGATCCTTCTAAACCTCCAACATGTGGTCTCTTCAGATCCTTCTAAACCTCCAACATGTGGTCTCTTCAGATCCTTCTAAACCTCCAACATGTGGTCTCTTCAGATCCTTCTAAACCTCCAACATGTGGTCTCTTCAGATCCTTCTAAACCTCCAACATGTGGTCTCTTCAGATCCTCCCAAACCTCCAACATGTGGTCTCTTCAGATCCTTCTAAACCTCCAACATGTGGTCTCTTTAGATCCTAAACCTCCAACATGTGGTCTCTTCGGATCCTAAACCTCCAACACGTGGTCTCTTCGGATCCTTCTAAACCTCCAACACGTGGTCTCTTCGGATCCTTCTAAACCTCCAACATGTGGTCTCTTCGGATCCTAAACCTCCAACATGTGGTCTCTTCGGATCCTAAACCTCCAACATGTGGTCTCTTCAGATCCTTCTAAACCTCCAACACGTGGTCTCTTCGGATCCGAAACCTCCAACATGTGGTCTCTTCGGATCCTAAACCTCCAACATGTGGTCTCTTCGGATCCCAAACCTCCAAAATGTGGTCTCTTCAGATCCTTCTAAACCTCCAACATGTGGTCTCTTCAGATCCTTCTAAACCTCCAACATGTGGTCTCTTCGGATCCTAAACCTCCAACATGTGGTCTCTTCGGATCCCAAACCTCCAAAATGTGGTCTCTTCAGATCCTTCTAAACCTCCAACATGTGGTCTCTTCAGATCCTTCTAAACCTCCAACATGTGGTCTCTTCAGATCCTTCTAAACCTCCAACATGTGGTTTCCTCAGGTCCTGGACGTTAGACAGATATCCTGATGGATGCTCAATAATCCAGACAGATTATTGAGCATCCATTATTATTAGACAGATGTTAAAACCAGAGGAGATGCTTCTCATGGAGCTGAACTTTGAACATGTGTTGCTGCCATCAGATTCACGTTCTCCTGATTATTTAAAAGGTTCTCAACATGTGATGTTTGTGTTTCGTTGGGAATTTTACGTTTATGGGACAAATCGTTGCTTTCTGTTTTTATTTAGATTTTAAACATTGTCCCAGTTGTTTCTCAGAATGATCTTGTAACGTTTACCTCCACACCCACTGGGTGACAGAACAGCCTCCAGTTGTAATACCTGCAGAGAATGAAGTGTTTATCTGGCAAAACTGATATTTTTTTCCATTTAAAGGTGTCGCCTCAAGGGAATTGGCAAACTGTTTTAAAATAGGAAGACATGACGAATACTTGGCTCCTAAAGACAATGTTGACAAGTTGTTTCGTTAAAGGCACAGCAAGTAAAATATGGACAAATTACTAGATTTTACAGGGTGAGATGAAGTAATTCTGTTTGTTTTTTTCTTTTACAAAAGGCAAACCCAAAACCTGTTTAAGAGTTCTTTATTTCTAATAAAGATGAATACATGTGAACAAATTGGACTTTTTCACAATGATTAATACATTCTTGCAGACTGCTTTATAAAGTCAAAGAAGTGAGGGTCTAAGTTAACGTAGCCGTGGAGCAAACTATACAAACTGACACGACAAACTACGGCCTGGGGCGCAAAATGCTGCAGCAAACATGAAAACTTGTACAACTTTTAAAGGTACACTTTCCAGACACACAAAGCTCACATACATTGTATGTGTTTTAATCTTTTTTTGTTGTTGTTGTCAGGACATAAAAAAACTAACTACACCATTCACAGATTCAGCAATTTGTTTAAATATCTCATTTCTACAAAGTGAATTTACATTTTTTTTAAAGTACAAAGTGCAAATACTATGGTTTCCGTTGTTGCCAGTTGGTGAGGGCAGGTTCTCTGAGCGAGGGGGAAATGTCAGCCTCAGCCTTGCTTCTTTGAAGGATTCTGAGAGGGAAAACATACGATTTCAGTTAAACATGCACACGGGTGTGTTTGCACTTTGACAACTTAGGCTACACATTTCTAATTTAGGCCACGCCCACACTACTACGGATTTTTAAAGCTGCTTTTATACGCTTTCATTTCAAAGAGGCGTTCAAAAGATTCAGAGCGTTCACAGCTGTCATCTCTTGGGAATAAACTGCAAAGCTGGCCTCGTTTATTCTTCAACTTCCAGGTTCTGGTCCGATGTCTAGTTTTAAACAGTTCATGGACACAAACTCAAGCGTTTTGACACGTTTATAGGCTACATTCACACTGCAGACCAGATCCGATAGATTTTTGTATGTGACCCATAGTCCAGGTGCTTTGTCTATTAAAACCTTTTTCAGATTTGTCATTTCGTGGACGACTGAGAATTTACGCCAACTGATGAAGCTAGCGATGTGGGATCGATACTCGAGTTTGTTTTTACTCTCTGTCGCTCCCGTTCCTGAAGTGCAGTGCTGCACTGGAGAAAACAGGAAGAGCCATGATCAAATGTAAACACTGGACCAAACTGTCACGTCTGATAACGAATCCACAGGTTCTGATTGCACAGCTTCAGAATCGATCCACACTCGCTAACGTGTGTAGCATCCATACTTCTGTAAACACAGCGTGCTGCGTGAGTCTAGTGTCCCAAGTGCCTGTGATGTCAAAAAAATAAATAAAAAACGAATGCATTTTTGCACAGTTGTTGAGATATTTGCATGTGCAGTAACACGAAGTGATGTCAAAGGGGAGTGCCTGCATGTAAACAGATCATTGCTACAATGGCTAACACAGACAACAGAGAAGAACCTGACATTTTATTTTTTGGTCACTTTTTTCCCTCACTCGCTCTTGAGCAAGACATATGCTGTTCTTCCCTCTCCTGTCATCGTCTTGCTTTTTTGCTCTGTCTTGTGTAACGGAGCTTCTATTTATACATCTTCCGAATCGTAAATTACTGACATGGATCTGGTCAGCTGGACTTTCAACGCAATTGATAAAACAATTTTGAACAAAGCGACAGGGTCCTGGAGAGCCCCCATGCCCCACTGAGATGCACACGGCAGGGTACGTCATGGATTGGAAGTTGATGTGCCTTTCCATTTTGTCTCAGGAGGATGCTGAAAATGTTTATATCGTTGGAATAATGATAGCAGGGTTTCTGCTTTTTGGCACCGTTAGATACCTATGTTATTGGCTATTGAAGAAGACGGCGGCGGCAGTTCTGGCCATGGCAAAAGCTGCCACGCGTATGTGAAGGTTTGGTTCGTGCTTCAAGCACTCAAAATCAGCTGATTTACGAGCTCAACCGCAAGATGAAAGCGATTTGAGAATTGCAGGCTACTTGCAGCTTTGGGACTCACCGGCATGTTGGGGACAACCTTGGCAGGAGCTAATAAGCATGGGCCAGTGGAATGCCCACAAATCTGGCCATTTTGTATAATCAAAAATACAAGCAGGACTCAAGACTAACAAGAAATAACAGTTTGTCTGGAAAAAAATCAACAACTGTTGCATATCTGAATCTGACTCCCCTGTTCGGCCTTGGAGCAGGCCAACTTAGAAAATGTCTCCTGGGATATGTGTAAACTAAGGAAGGCTCTGTTACCCCCCACCCCCGGAGAACTTCTGTGAACGCTTATCAAAGCTCTACCGACTGACACCAACTTATTTTCAGGACTATGGTGCGATCTGGAAATGCTTCATGGACAAATCTCACCGTCTTGTCATCAGGTGCGTATGTAATGTGTCCATAAATGTGCTGCTGGTAGAGTTTTTTCATGTCTTGAATTGTGTCCTGATAACGGCAAGGTGTGAAGAGGTCTCTTGTAATACCACTATTATCTCATGGTCTTTCCCGTTTTCTATCTAAAGAATAAGGAGCTGCGCTCTTAGGAGCAGCAGCAACGTGCACTCCGCCTATTTTTCGGATGACTGTACGGACATAATCTCACTGTACTGTACTACGGTGCAATGATAATAAAGCTGATTCTGATTGATGGCCACCCCAAACAGAAGAAACATCCTCTCAGACAGACCGGCTTCTCATGCAGCTTCTGTACTCACTAGTTTACTGGAAGGCAGGTCTTCTCCTGGTTTGGAGCCTGTGAGACACAAGTGGATGAAAGTTTAATTTTTTTTAAACGTTTTCGAGTTGATATAGCAACACATCCAGACTTAACATTAGGCCATGTTTCTGAGCCCACCTTCGTCTTTGGTCACCCCCAGGCAGCCCATCAGTTCCTGCAGAGACAGTGCCTTGTTGTTGCTGATGTCGCAGTACTCCACAAACTTTTTAACACACTTCTTTGGCTTGGACTTTTTGCGCAGGAAGCGCTTGAAAGGCTTGATCTCCTCCTTTCCGATGTCCCCGCTGGCGTTTTTGTCCAGCTGGCTGAAGTACCAGTGGACGACCCTCTCCTCCAGGGTGTGACTGGGGTCCGGCTCGGCCATCCTGAAGGTCAAGGGTCAGTTCATCAGATTAGTAGATGATTATCTTTACCGCATGGTTCTTACATTTGTGCCGTTGTGGTGATAGTGAGCCCACTTAACGTGCACAAGTAATTAAAAGATGAACACATGCACTTCTTCCAAATGCCATACCTTCCAGCAGATGCTGGATCTGTGACAGCATGCACCATGTCTGTCGACAGCGCGTCAAGAACACTTGTCAGGAACTCTGTTTTCTTTGCCCCGGGGCAGCCTGGAAAATAAACCGCACAAACATGAGCGTCTGAGAGCATACAGTACGCAGTTCATACCAGATTCAAAGTGCCGTGTTTTCATACAGCAATGGTCAAAAGCAATGCAACAAATTGGAAAGCTTCCACCACAGGAGGACTAATCAATGTTCGGGGAGGGGAAAGCACATAAGCCTGCAATGTCCTCGAAGGAATGCATATCGCTCGCCAGTCATGTCAGAGTTTTAAACTTATCTTGAGAAGTGACTGAAGTTGGTGCAGTTTTGATCTAAACGTTCTGCACAAAGTCACGTGTAATACTGTTGTCATCACTCTTTGTTAAAATCAGGTCTCTCTTGTAAATGAGTCCCTGAGGCTGAATGAGATTAACCTGTATAAATAAAGGTTGAATGAATGCGATGCTCTTTTTTTTTTTTCATTCAACCTTTATTTATACAGGTTAATCTCATTGAGTCACGAGGACTCATTTACAAGAGAGACCTGTTTTAGGGAAATCACAGATAAGGTACACACAGCATAAAATAATGAGTAAATAAAAAAAGTAGTATAAAATAAAATCATGTTACATTCTAAAAAGAGGTAAAATACTGAAAACAGGAACATTTCTGCGTTGATTTTTGCATTGAACTTATTAAATGTTTAAAATCCCGTAGAGAGCTCAAAGTTGACATCTTCAGATATTTTTGCAAGGTGTTTCAGGATGCAGGAGCAGAGGATGAAAAGGCCTTTTTGCTGAATTTGGTCCGCACTGATGGGACGCTGCAGGTAATTATGTCTATAGAGTGCACGCTGGAGCTGCACTGACGACGTGACAAGTAGGAGATATAAGAAGGCAGCAGACAAAGAAGTGATTTAAAGATGAAAATGTACCAGTGAGAGAGTCTGTGTGAAGTTAATGTCCAGTTAACCAGTGAATACAGGGTGCAGTTAAAGCCAATTATGAATTTTAGCGCACTGTGATAGGCAGCATCTAACATCTGCAAGGTGCTGGCAGGGGCAGTCATGTAAATAATGTCACTAGTCAATGGAGGGAAGGGAAGTAGCAGTTGCAAGGTGTTTCCTGGCATTCAGTTAGACTGTATCTATTTCTGACAAAGAAACACAATTTTAATTTCAATTTACACTATCAAGTTTTCAACATGAGGATTAAAAGAGAGCTGTGCATCGACCAAGATACCCAAGTATTTGTAAGAAACCATAAACTCAATAGAAACACCATTTGTAGATTCGATAGGAGGAAGGACTGCTGGTACCAACTTCCTGTTTGAAAACAACATCCCTTTGGTTTTATCAGCATTTAGCACCAGTTTGAGATGGAAAAGGTCTGACTGATGTTGAATGCAGATTGCAGAAGCTGGGAAACCTTAGCAGCCATTTTAGCTCAACAATAAACAACTTTATCGTCGGCATAGAAATGTAAGGATGCGTCAGGAATGTTCTGACCTTCATGACATATGTAGATTGTAAAGAGAGTTTATCCTAACACTGAGCCTTGTGGTAGACCGTTATTGACAGCTAAAATAACTAGAAGAATGACTCTCAGCTACTACCACAACAGATTTTAGCTCAGTATCTGTAAAAGTAACTTAATTATAGCCTTGTTTTTTTTTAATAAGTGTGTTGCAACCATCATGAATGGGCTGGCTTCAAAGGTTTAGATGCATGTTATAATGACAAAATTTTAGTCAGTTTATTCTGTCATCACTCAGAATGTGTGTTGTGAATGACTCTCAGCTACTACCACAATAATTTTTAGTTCAACATCTGTTAAAGTGAACAAGTTGTAGCTGTTTTTGTGTTTAATCAGGGCTGTGGTGGCCATCATAACCTGGGTTGACTCCCGAAACAAATCAAGATGTGCATCAAGTGTCATTATCTGTCCAGTTGGCTATGAAATATTGTGCTAACAGGCACTTTTGGAATGACTCTCCAAAACTCAAACAACCCAATTTGTCTTTGAGACATCGGAGGAGCAACACAATTAGCTGGTGGCTCAAACGTGAAATAAATCTTTGTTTTATTAAAAACCAAAGCAGCGAAGCAGTACCGCACACAGAATGGTAGAAAACCTACAATCCACAGAAGAAATGACCCTAATAACAGTAATTGTCATGCTGGGTCATAAAAGTTTAAGGTGTTTGTTGTAGAAAAGCCTAAGGCTACAGAGACCCGGAGGATTCCTGGACTTCAGTCTGGCTTCTCTCCCTTCAGTGTGCCTGAGGAGGAGAGGAAGAAGACATTCTCCACAGGTTGCTGCTCTTTTTATGGCCCAGGCCCGAGGGACCAGATTCTCCTGTTCAGGAGATAATAGCACACTTTGTGCCTCCCTAACAGGTGGCAACCAGCGCTGAGGTAAACACCCAGCCGTTACTCCACCTTTCACATGCGAGTTCAGCTGTCAGCGCCGAGGCGAGGGGTGGAACATTCACCTCCTAAAACTCTTCCATCGTCACAAGAAACCAGTAAACGGTGGGTTAACTCCGCTCAGCCAGCCGATGAACAGTGCCGCAGTGTTTTCAGCTCTTGTGACAACTGTAGTTTCAATCTCTTTTACCAGACCACTTCATTTAGGAAGAAACAGCCAACCAGAAGGCCTGTACAACAAAATCAACAAGCAGGACAAAATATATAGAACCAATAAAACTCAAGGAGAACTAACAAGACATTTGGCACACTCTACGCCCATCAAAAACAGTGGCAAACTCATGCAAAAGTGAAGTGTTGAAAAATATGTTTTATAAGCCTGAAAAGTGCTAAAAACATAACAAGCCCTCCAGGTCTCTCTTGTAAATGAGTCCTGGAGGCTCAATGGTATTACCGTATTTTCTGGAATATAGGTCGCACATGAATATAAGTCGCACTGTCCAATTATTGCCAAAGAATTGGAAAAATCCATATATAGGTCGCACCCACGTCAAAATGTGGACCGTGTTTAGCTCTGCTGCAAATGTCTGCCACAGGAGCGCACAGCAAGGCTTTTAAGAAGATTAACACTTAAAAACAATTATTTGTTTGATAAAAATTATAGCAAATATGTGTCTGAGCTGAACTTTTCTTTAATAAATGAATAATTTTAGCAGGATAAACACCTAAAAAATATATTTGTTAGCTGACATTATTGTAAGAGTGTGTCTCAGTTTAATTTTTGTTAATAAATGATTACAAATCAGCTTATTTTATAAAAAGCCATAAATAGGTCGCACCTGAATATAGGTTGCAGGGCATGCAAAAAATGATAATTTTCCGGAAAATACGGTAACCTGCCTAAATAAAGGTTGAATGAATGAATTTGACTAGCCATTAGCCTAGCCTGAATAAATATTTGCCACTTTCTTGAGACTCTGACTGAAAGACTCAAAATAGACGGGACTATCCCATTAAACTTTAGTAGGACGTTTGACTCAAATGGCCAAACAAGGTGCCTTCCAGGTCCTCTTGTGGTGAACCAGTCTAGACTCTGACACACGTGTACCCTCCAAAGGAACAGTTTTTATCTGGTCCCTAACTTTGTGGGATGCAGTGGTCTGAGGCTCAGCGTTTTTCACAGTTTGCACCCACTCGCTCCGTAATGCTGCAGGAATCTGAGCGCGTCCGCAGCCCATTCAAATGGAAAGCCATCGGGTTGTAGTTTAGTCCCTTGCTTCTTGGCAGCGCAGGTTTTTTCTTGTGGGAGAGAAACAAATCCGCCTCTGTCTGTCGAGATGCAGAACCCATTTTCAGTTCATTTCAAGTCTGCAGAAGCAAAAGGTTGGCGTCTTGTTTTATAAAAGTCCCAGAAGTAAATCAAGTTGAGAAAGCTTTAAATGTGTTTGTGAAGCATTTGCCAGCACGAGTGTATTTACATTTGTACTTCTGTGTGTTACTGCTAATAAGAAGCAGTGTTTTTCTTTGGAACCAGATGGGCCAGAGCCCTGTCAGCACTCGGAGCCGCAGCTCGTAAGGCCTGCCCCAAAGATCCCGCTCTGACGAACAAACCCATCACTCAGCTTTCCACTCCTGCCCTTCCAAGGAGGGTTGCTCCTTCCACTCCTTGCAGCTTATAAACCTCTCATCACCGGTTCTTCAACAGCAACTGGGCTGCTGCAACGTGAAAGCAACATTTGTAATTCTGATTTTGTGCTCCAGCAATGTTTGCACATTTATTGACACGTTTAATTATGAAGAACACAAGATTCTTTTGATCTAACGCGTGGCTCGTTTTACCATCAGAAACATGGCTCTTCTTCACATGAGCAAAGATAAAGGATTTGTCGCTCTAACGAGGATTCGTCTACGATCGGTCTGCTCGTCTCGAGCTCCTGACGCTCGAGCAGAAACAGAACTGTTGCAACACCTGTGAGCTCCGTCTGGGCACGCGGTTACATAAACAGTCGCTGACGGGACCAGAACAGAAGCAACCCTGTTTCAGACTGGGTTACTAACGTGTTGACCAAACCCCAGTTCAACCAGAAACATGCAGGTTCAACAAGGATTTAGGATTAATTTAATCAAAGGCCTTGCACCTTAAACAACAAGGTGTTTTTTCATTTTACAACTGGGAGAAGCTGATTAGCATCTCAAAAGCTCAAATAATGCCTCAACTACAGCCCCAAAACCCAAAACGAGTTGAAAAGGAGGAGCCGTGGATGCCTTCCCATCTACCTGGCGGTGGTACTCGAGTACCTGACCACCGAAATCCTGGAGCTGGTGGGGAAACGTGGCTCGTGACAACGGGAGGACAGAGATCATCCCCTGGCACCGGCAGCTGAGTGTCCACAACAAGGAGGAGCTCAGCAAGCTGCTGGGAGGAGAGTCCATCGCTCAGGGAGGAGTTCTGCCCAACATTAAGATGGTCCTGCTGCCCAAGAAGACCGAGAAACACATCAAGTCCAGTGACCTGCAACCAGTTTCTTGAGATGCTCTGTAAAGGCTGAAATATACCTGAGCGTTCTCCCTATACGCCTATACGCCACGTACGTACGTCAAGGCAAAAGCGTAGCCCCGCGTAGCCCCTCAGGGCACGAACGCGCAAAGCTTTTTTTACGACCGCGCACGCTTGCGCGGTGTCTGACCATAAACTTCCCCGGCGCCGGACTGTTTTGTATGTTACACAAATGAATTAAATTCCTCTTCTTTATCGCTGATCGGGCCTTTTCTTTTGTTTTTTTGCCTAAAGTCAAGTAATCGCTTCTTCCTCCGTTCACTCATGACTGAAATGAATGAATTCAGGTCCTACCTGGGTGCGCGAGGCTTTATATTCCCTGGTGGGCTGCAGGAAAAGCGCTCCCTGTTATTATTTTTATTTCTGAGAGAACTTTTTATAACATATAAAGTAGAAACACCGCAGAAGAACACCGCAACCGGCTGCTCATAGAGTGAGCTGACGAGCTGTCAATCATTTCAGTAGGCGTGTCAGCAAGTGACCAATCAGCGACCTCAGTTTGTCCCCCTCTGCTCGCAGCTGCTCGGGGCTGCTCACATGACAACCAGGATTTGGAGCGAAACAACAAGGATTTGGAGCGAAAACGCGAGCATTTGAAAAGCGTAGCTTCTGAAGCTATATCAGCGAAACGCATGCGCACAAAATGCGCGCGTAGAGTGGCGTAAGGGAGGACGCTTAGGTATATTCCAGCCTTAAGACAGACCACTACAAGAGATCCTTCTTGCCCATCAGCATCTAGAACAACTAATGAAACCAGGATGATGAGTTACATTTAATTTACCTTTGAGATTCTTCTTCTTTCGGCTTTTCCCTTTTCAGGGGTCGCCACAGCGAGTCATCCTCCTCCACCTCACTCTGTCCTCTGCATCCTCTGTCCTCACTCCAACTACCTCCATGTCCTCTCTAACTGCATCCATATATCTCCTCTTTGGTCTCCCTCTTTGTCTTTTTCCTGGCAGCTGCATTTCTAACATCCTTCTACCAATATACCCACTGTCCCTCCTCTGGACATGTCCAAACCATCTCAGTGTGTCCTCTCTAACTTTATCTCCCAGTTGTTCAACATGTGCTGTACCTCTGATGATCTCATTCCTGATCTTATCCATCCTTGTCACTCCTAAGGAGAACCTCAGCATCTTCATTTCTGCCACTTCCAGTTCTTTCTCCTGTCTTTTTGTCAATGCCACTGTCTCCAGACCATACAACATAGCTGGTCTCACCACTGTCTTGTAAACTTTTCCTTTGACCTTTGCTGACACCTTTTTGTCACAAATCACTCCTGAAACTTTTCTCCATCCACTCCATCCTACCTGGACTCTTTTTTTCACTTCTTTACCACCTTTGGGATTAATAAATTATTTTTTAAATTGAATTACTGAAAGGAATGTCTATCACCTGCTGCCTTTCATGCCAAAGACTGAAATCATCGAAGAAATGACAGCGTTGTTGCACGTTTTGTCACATCTCAAAAATGGCTATCTGCAACCTCATGCATGAAAATGTGTTGAGGATGACTCTACTACCACACCAAAATGTCCGTTAATATCTGTTGAATTGACCCGATGTTAATAATAAAATACAGCTTGAGCCATTTAGGTATTCTGGTCAGACAAGAGAGCCTGGAGAGGTGGCCGTATGCTCCGTAGAGACAATTTATGTATGAATGAGAGGGAGATGTTTGGGAAAGTGACGCTGTAAGAAGTATTTAAGGTTTATGAGTTCAAGTACCATCCAAAGCAACAAGAGGACGACGAGAGAGATGAAGAAGGGAGTGAAAGCAGGGTCGATGGAGACGAGTGTTCGGACGATTTAAGACAGAAGAACAGCTGCAGGACGGAGAGGGACGGTTTACAAGATGCTACGATGGACATTTTCTCCGATAGACTATGGAGATGATAACAGTTGATAGCGCCCATTGTATGGACTGACAACATCCAAATCCGCTACTGCAGGAGGGAGAGGGACGGTTTACAAGATACTACGATGGCTGGTTTGGAGACGGTGTTTCAAACAAAGAGCTGGAGGCGACAGCTCAGGTTGATGGACATGTGCAGAGGATGGACAGAGAACATTGTGAATAAAGGATGTTGAATTTGGAGCTCTAAAAGAGGAGAAAAGGAACATAGGGGTTTTATGGACAGGCTGTGAGACAGGAGGATGTTGGGAGGGGGCGATGGAGGCAGAAGGTCCACTAAAGAAGAAGCTGATGTAAGATGTATGCAGGAATGTACACTGGCTTGGTTGTAATTTTGGCTCTTTCGTTTGTTGTTAGGAAGCATTAAATGTTGTTTAAAGGTTGTCAGTAGTTATTATAGAGTTATTTCCACAACAAAATGGAAGAGTTGTCTTATAAACATGAAAAACGATTTTAAAAAATTGGGCCTTCAGTTGGCCCACCGTTAGCCTAGCCTTGGAGGAAGGCTCCTGAACATTTCTCCATACTCCATGCTCTGACTGATGTCACGGCTAATGAGTAAATTGACAGAACATCACCTCAAAAATGACCAGATTATCCCTTTAACATCTGATCAATGGTAAACCCACCCACAGTCACACCATTTTGCAAACACTGCTCAAACCTGCGGTTTTAGGTGTTCATCTATTTTGTAGACATCCTTTGAGTGCCGTCTGTCTCACATGTAACTGAGCCCACTCCGTGACTCCCATCCCCCACAACTGATCTTCTGCCCTCCGTGCAGTATCTACACCACTATCATTACCTGTCTGGCATCCTATTATCTGCACCTCACCTCCCTGCTGCTTCACCTCTGCACTTTCATTCCACCATCCTCCATCTCAAATATCAGCCAAAGATTAATCTTCCCCGTCTGTCCCCATCTGTGTTCACTGACCGGTGAAGGGCAGTATCTGGCAAGCCTCAAGTCTTTATCAAGCATTTCCTTGACCATTAGTGCTAATGACACACAAACACACA